>SNVD02013478.1:0-82433 GCA_013180625.2 Boswellia sacra | reverse complement strand
GTCAACGTTGAAGTCTTCTATGGTGATTATTGAATCTCTACCAATATTGAAGGCCGCTGAAGCATCAATAATTTTTCTATTATGTGTGCTTCCAATATTGGACTTCATGAAGCGAAGATTTGGATTGACGACCTTCCCATGATTGTGTAAGATAAGACGTGACGTTTCCTTGTGTATTGGCAATTTCCTCCTTAACAACTCGCCAGGAGTCGAGTTCTTTCAAGAGAGAGAGAATTGATGTAGGACAAATTAGGAATAAATTAGGGATTTTAATTTTGATTTTAGGGATTTTAATAAATTAGGGATTTTGACTATTATTAGGGATTTTGACTTCCTAAATTAGGAGTAATCCAAATTTGAGTTATTTTTCTAATTAATAGTTTACTATTTTATTTAGGATTTAATTTTGGTATTTTCTAGTTGAACTAGGATTATGGTTCTATTTCCTAATAGGATTTTATTTCCTAATAGAACTAGACTTTAAGGTCATATAAATAGGAACCTTTAGTTATGTTATTTTCAGATTTGGTTGTTATTGTTTTTTTGATCTTTTAGTAAAAAGATTATTTCTCCCTCAATTTTCACTCTACTTCTTTCCCAAATTTCTTCTATTATTTCTCCCCTTTCCTCTGTCTACATCTCCCTCCCTTTCTTTTATCTTGAGGAATTCCGTTCCTCATCAATATCTCATCCCTTTTGTTGGACTTGGATTCAAAGAGGATGACTGGTTTGCAGATGGCAGATTGGTGTAATGGTAGTCTCTAAGCCAAGTAGTTGGTTGATGTATGTGGATAGACCTTCTGAGTGGAGGTGAACTGGTGGTGATTAAGGGGATGCAAGGCCTGTGATCTGTTTAGGTTCAGGAGGAAATGAGGCTTGGTCATGAGATGTCTCGATTTCTTGAGCTGTACTAGGAAGATTTTGTATGGGAGTGTCTTCTTCGTAAATTGGATAAAGTAGCATTGGTGTGGGAAAAATTGTATTAGAATTAGAAGTTTGTATAGAGTATAGGAAAGTAGACTCATAGAAAAACACATCTTTGCTACTAAACATTTTCTTTGCATGTAAATCCCAAACTCTATACGCTTTTTGACTTGAAGGATACCAAAAAAACGATGCTTCTTTGCACGCTGATCAAATTTACCTTCTGTTTGGATTTGTGTAACATAACAAAAAGCAACCAAAAACTCTTAGATAGTGATAGGTGGGAGTCTGATTATAAAGTAGCTCATAAGGGGTCACTTTGCCTAGTAGTGGACTTGGGATTCAATTTATGAGATAGACAGCAGTTAACACACTCTCCCCCCAAAATTGCAAAGGTAAATGTGCTTGAAAACGTGAAGCACGAGCCACATTTAGGATGTGACAATGTTTACATTCAGCGACACGATTTTGTTGGGGAGTAGAAACAGAATTATGTTCAAATAAAACGCCCTTGCCATTAAAAAAATTAGCATTAGGTAAATTCCTTACCATTATCCACTTTAAAATGTTTGATGGATGTGTTAAATTGAGTTTTGACTTGTGCAAAGAAACTTTGCAAGAGTGCTTGAGTTTTGGATTTATGACGCATCAAATAGACCCATGCATGTCTTAAAAAATCATCCACAATTATTAAAAAATAGTGAGCTCCTGAGATAAAAGTGACTTTAAATGTGCCCCATATATCACAATGAATAAGATCAAAATGTGTTTTTGTTTTTATTGAACTATGGCCAAATGGCAATCAAATTTGTTTTGCAACATGACAAACTTCACAAAAGTTATTCAAATCATAAGAAATTCCTAAGCAAGATCATTCAAAGGTTGACTCGATGGATGCCCTAGTCTTTGATGCCACAAAATGCTTGTAACATGTTGACTTTGGGTTTTATTTTCCTATTGGATGGACCACATTCTAAGGTAAGGTAATAGAGCCCATTAGTAAGCCTCCCCCAAAACCAATCATCTTCTTCGTTTCCAAATCCTGCAAAACACAAAAGTTCAGATAAAAAGTCAATAAGCAATTTAATGATTTGGTCAACTTGCTAACTGACAAAAGATTAACTTGAAAACTTGGACGTAAGACATGAGGGACTTTTGTTTTTGCATTTATTCGAGCCAAACTGAAACAATTGATTAGAGCTTTGTGACCATTTGGTAGGCTAAAATATGGTTGCTGAGATTGTCTTTCGTTGTAATAAGTTAGGTTGGCCTATAATGTGGTCTGTAACTCCTATGTCAATGATCCATTTGTGGGAGTCGATGTTATGGTTCAGTGATAAGAACTGACTTGTTAAATTGGCTTGAGGTGTGTCATTGCCACTGCTCAAAAGGCTTATAAGTTGTTGGTATTGTTCATTTGTTAGCGTATGAGCTTCTCTTTGTGTGTTGTTCACTTGCGGCTAGGGATGTCAAAACCTAAAGCCAGGGCCTTGACCTCTGTCCTCAATTGCACGCCTCAGCCCTGGAAAATTCCCCGGAATATTTTTCCCAGGGCCGGGGCTGAGTTTTCCGATAACACGGGATTAAAACCCGAGTTGTATTTTTTTTATTCTGATACTTTTTTATATGATATATATATATATAGAGTATGTCCATATGACAGCAAAGTTATATGTGAAATGGTTTGTAGCCCAATGGTGGCGTGCTATTTCTATCTATATTAGGTGAAGGGTTCAAACCCCAGGTCTACAAAACATTTTTAACACAATTTCCTTGGACATAGCTCGCATATATATATGGCAGTGAAGTTAGACATGAAATGGTTTGCAGCCCAATGGTAATGCACCATTTTCATCCATATAGAGAGACGAGTTCGAACCTTGGGGACAGCAAAAAATTTTTAACACATTTTCCGTGGAGATGGGCTAGGCTTGGCGCATCTAATGGAATCTTAGCAAGATTTGGCTTGGGCTTAAGCTTAAATTTAAATAAAGGGCCATAGTGAGGATTAAAAACTAATAGGACTTAAAAGTATTTTTACATAACATAATTTCAATTTTACATAACATAATTTCAAAATTTCAATTGCATCCTCTAGGTTTAATTCCAGGTCCCCGACCCCGCCCGCCCCACCCCCACCCCCCCCCCCAAAACACCCTTTCCCCGGTTGGGGCAGAAAATTTCTCCCCGGCCTTGGCCAAATTTCCCGATTTTTTGGGTTATTACCCGACCCTGGACGTCTAGATTTTTCAGATCCCTGGCCCCGGCTGGGTCAAATTATCGTCCCTACTTGCGGTTGATCACTCTTTGCTGCAATCTTATCGCCTTTCTTATTCGGTTTGTTATTTGAAGGAGAACCATGTAGAAAGAAATAGCGATCTATGATGTGGTTGTTCCTGTTGTGATGAGTACAATGAAGCTTATTTCTTGGCTTCTATTGCAAATTGTTTCCTAGTTTTCCTTCCTCGACCAGCATGACTTCTTTAGCAATAATCAAGTCCCTCTGTTTTTCTTCTTGTAGGATCTTTGCATAAATCTTGCCAATGGAAGGTAGGGGTTGTCATAGCAAGATTTGTCCACGAATTGCAGAATAACTATCATTTAAGCCTATTAGAAACTGTATTACTTTATTGGCTTATTCCTTTGCTACAATTCTGCTGCTTGCTGCACATGTGCACACTAATAATTCACTATAAGAGCTCAACTGTCCCAGAGCCCTTTGAGTTTGGAATAGTACAGAGTCCCTCAGAAGGTATTTTGTTGAAGTGATGCTACTTCTCTCTGTAGTTGGAAGATTCTTAGTGCATTGCTTTGCGAAAAACTTCTGTCCAAACTGCAAAGCCAGCTCCATGCAAATAACACTATCTTAGATGCTTGGATCAATGGAATCAAGTATCCAAGAGAGCACCATATCATTACATGGCTCCCAACTAGCAATTTTTGCATTAGTTTCAGGTGGCTTCTTAAAGGAACCATCCACAAAACCAGTTTTGTTCTTAGCACTTAAAACAATGCTAATAGATTTTCCAGGTTGCATAGTTGTCACCATTAAGGACTTTAGTGACTAAACTTGCACCACGATGATCTGAAGAAGATGGAATGGGTCAGATGAGTCTGGGGTAGAGACGGAGAGAAGCTTCATTTTTCTTTTCTGCAGCTATTATGTGATCTGTGTTTTTTTTTTCTTTTGGGAAAAAAGGTTTGTGTTTTTGGAAAAGACATTGATTAGAAAAGAGAGTCTTCAAATAAGAATTTCCAAGATTTGCTTTGATACAATGATAAAAATGGAAAAGAAAGAGCTATAATTGAAGCTAGAAACTTTTATTTTCCTTTTTGTTGTTTTTATTTACAAATCATGCTCTCCATATATAGAAAAGCAAAATAACAAACTCAGCTAAAGAACCATAAATTATATCAGCTACAATACAAAATATGCATCCAAGTTCTTAGGCACTTATCTATAATATCTTAGCCACTAATCTAGCAACAATGATCTTAGCCACTTATCTACAATATCTTAGCACTATAACAAAGTAGGGCTTTTACTACACCTATTTACGACGGTTTTTATAAGGTGAGAAGGGGTGAGTTTTTACGAGGGTTTTGTGAACCGCCGTATAAGGGTATAAGAAAAAGCAATTCGATTTCACCCTAAATGAAATTTCTCTCATCCCTCTCATCACACTTAGATTGATTTTCCGTCTCATCCCGCTCGAATCTGTTTGCCATTCGATTTTAGCCTTCTCGCATCTCGATTACCAATTTCCCTCTCATCCCTCTTGCCTTCTATCTCATTTTTACTCTTGCCCCTCTCGATTCTTTCAGCCATTCACTGATCTCTTCGTTAAAGCTGCCTTGCTTCTTCACTGTTGTGTTTTGCTTCTTGGAGCTTCCTCTCATTTTGGTAGGTTTTCATATTGTCTGCATTGTGTTGCTATATATAGCATTTTGAGTTTTCATATATAGAATGCTGATATTGCTTGAAAATTTGTTGATGTTGTTTGAAATTTGTACTGATAATTGGTTGAAATTTGGATTCTGAGCATCATCAAAATATTTTTGCGTTAATTGTAACCTTTTCCTTGGTCTGTAGCACTTCATATGAAAAAGCAACGTCAACCTCTATCTAATGAAGGAACCTAAGCTAAAATTAACTAAAAGACTCACCCTGATGATGTCATCTACACTGTGTTTTTAATGGTTCAACACTAATTTTTAAGCTTTAAAAACTGGAATGAGAAACGTAGAATGATGCTCCAGGGATTTTATAATGGAAAAAATCTTTTATATTTTGTGGAGTACTGATGTTTTATCAATTGATCAACACTTGGATTAAGTTTACTAGCATGATTAGGCTATTTACATGATAAGTTGTTCTTTTTATGTGTAGTTTTTTTTATATTTTTTTAATGTGTACATATAGCTTTCAGTAGTGTGCCTATACATGACCTGTTTATTGGCGTGATGGTTAGGTGACCTTATAATTATTCTTAACCTCCTAAGGCTCAAGTACTAATATGGCTGAATATATATATGTATCATGTTTTTATTCTCATTTTTAGTTCATCCAATTATGAAGGTCATGGACTTGCAAGTTCTCTATTGCACTGTTCCCTCTTGATTGTTTAGCTTGACTTTACAGAGCTACCTCTCCGACTGGCTGATTTTGGGATCCTACATCGGAATGAGGCAAGTGGTGCTCTGACTGGATTAACTCGTGTTAGGAGATTTCAGCAGGTATCTTTGTAGATGTGAAGTGCTATTGTTAGTTTTAAATATGTAATTAGACCTTTATCAAAGAGTAGGATATAGTCTGTGTAGGCTTATTTATTCACAGGATGCCATTAATTCTTGTGAACAATTAAACTTTATCATTTGTAATCTTAATCATTCCAGTATTTTATTTATTTGTTGGTAAATGTACCTTGTTCTTGTAAATGTTAGTTTGCTTTTTGTTATAGGATGATGCTCATATTTTCTGCAGGGAGTCCCAGGTGAATTGAATGTGACTGATATCCCACATAGGTTTTCTGCTTTTGTTGATTGTCTCTAGTCTCTAATGAAATTTTATTTTTCAGATAAAAGATGAAGTGAGGCAGTCCTAGAATTCATCAATTATGCGTACACTGTATTTGGGTTCACATATGAGCTGAAGCTATCAACTGAATGATATTTGCCCCTCATCTGTGCTTAAAGCTTTGCACCATATTGAATTAAATGTTTATCATATGAAACTTTAATGATGATTTTGTGTGGAATTGCTTGTTATCTTACTGTTTGCATTGATGAATTTTTGCCTTCTCTTTTTTGAAAATTTAATAGAAAAAAAATTTCTTTCTAATTATCTTTTCATATTTGCACTTGAATGCTTGGTTGTTGGGGCATTGAAATGGAAGATATGCTTCATTTCTGTCTACGTGTTTATTCACATGGAGGGATCATCTTTTGTGTATGTTTGTGTGCTATAATGTAGGATAATTATTATCATTTCCCTGCACCTTTATGTGCATGTCTCGAGATGGAGATTGGATAATAGTTACCTAGCTATGTCCACTTACTTGTGTTGAAATGGATGATACTCATTTCATTAAAATTGTCTCCTGGCAAAGGCCAGAAAAGTATCTTTTCTTTAATTTCATTTGAATAATGAAATTTTTCTTTATCAAGATAAATGCAGGAATGATGTGCTAATTTCATTGATTTATTCGTTTCTTTTCTTTAATTTTGTGCAATAAGTATGGATTGTTAGCTATAACGGGCCTTATGGTTTGCACAATTTCATTTGGGATCCAGCAACTTCGTGGATAAATATTTTCTTGTTAGCTTTACTTTTCATGACTTATCAAACTTTGTCTTTTTTTTTAATTGATATTTATCTTTCGGTCAATGCACTCACTTCTATGCTTTTGGGTTGACTAAGGGCAAAACAATGTAATCTGATGTTATGTTGATGCTAAAAATTATATGACAGAAAGATTGTGAAAAATATGCAGTTCACATTATGTTGTTGCATTGCTTGCTGCTTATGTTTGTAGGATCAGTTTATGATGTTGGCGCTGGTCATTGCTGTTAGCCCTAAGGCTATATGATAATTTTGATGATAACAATACACATTGATTCATTGAGATTTACTAATATATTTATTTATGTGCAAGAATAAGATTATTGAAATAATTATAAAATCAAGAAGGGTTTATTAAAATGAAGTGTTGAAGCTTAGGAGAAGACTACATGTTAAAGGCATCAAAGTTTAAGTACAAGGTTTGATTCAAGGAATGTGATATATGAGCAATGTTCTATCAATTGGTCATATATTTCTCTACAAATGTCCAAATAATGTGATTCTTAAGTCTTTAGAAAACTTACTCAATTTATAACATTTCATATGTTTTAAAGAAATTCAAATTTTAAGTGCAAGATCGTCCAAATCATCATGCAAAGTGAAAGACAAATGAAAGCAGCTGACATGAGCACCGAATACTCTTTTGGACATATCTTGAGTTAGAAAAATCAAAATGACTTGATTCTTGCGGCATTAGAAAGATGACTTAATGGGGCACATTTCATATGTTTTGAAGAAATTCAAATCTCAAATGGAAGACCGACATAATTGACATGCAATTCGGTGGACTGACACAGAGAAGAAAAATCAACTCACATAAGCACCGAATGGTGTTTTGGCCATATCTTAAGATAAAGATATCCAATTGCTTTGATTCTTAATGTTTTGAAAAGCTTATTCAAATATGAAGATCTTTTATGTTTTGAAGAAATTCAAATTTCAAATGGAAGGCTGACAGAATTATCATTCAAGTCAGTGGACAGACACATGAAAGTAAAATCAAGTCACTTGAGCACCGAATGGTGTTTTGGCCATATCTTGAGCTACAGATATCCAAATGACTTGGTTCTTGATGCGTTGAAAAGCTTATTCAAATGTGCAGATCTTTTATGTTTTACATATTTTCAAATTTCAAATGGAACATTGACAAAAATGACAGACAAAATTATGGTTTTTATGGTGGACAGAAAATTTGGAGATGGTGTCTTCACTTGATAAGTTCATCTCATTTGCCCTATAAAAGGAGCCATTCTCCCATGCATTAAATAAGTGCAAGAGAAGCATTTTATCAAGCAAAAAAAAGGCCAAGAGAAATATCAAGTTTAGAGAGCTTTAATATTCTTTATCTACTCTTTGAAGAGAGTTGTACTTTGTTGTAAAAATTTTCTTTGTTCTTGTATTGTGGTGAGAGTGAGATCTTCTTGTAAAGGATAAAAGTTATCCTTGAGAAAACTCTTTCCTTGGTGAGGTTGCTTCACAAGAAGAACTCTGGGTGTGGTGTTATCAGAGTTGAAGGAAAAAACGTCTTGGTGAGTGTCATCAAGCAAGTTGTAAGTATGCTACAAAATTAGGTGGAGAAGCCTAGCTTGTGGAGGAGCTAGGAGCCCGTGGACGTAGGCAAGGGTCTGCCGAACACGTAAAATTGAGTTTGCACTTCTCTATCCCTAACTCTTACATTTACTGCACTTGAGATTATTTTAGTGCGCTATTCTGATGCATCTTAGATAACTTCTATTTTCATCTTCTTCACTTCTATTCTCAAAAGAAAAAGTGAAATAATTTTATCTTTCAAGAAAAGTTTTATAAATTCGTTTTGATAAATAAAACCCAATTCACCCCCCCTCTTGGGTTGTCATACCTGGGTCAACAAGTGGTATCAGAGCAAGGTTGCTCATTTTTTTTTTAAATCTTAACCGATTTTGAGCTATGGAAACTTTTAATTCAACTTCATATGTTGAGGGGCTTTCTATTTCTAGACCTCCATTTTTTAATGGAAGTGATTACTCTTATTGAAAAACTAGAATGAGTATTTTCTTGAAATCTTTTGATTATGATTTGTGGTCTATTGTTTTGGAAGGACCTTTTGTTCCTACCAAAATTGAAAATGGGGAAGGCATGCTTAAAGAACCTAAAGAGTTTAGTGAAGATGATAAAAAGAAATTGAGCTTGAATGCTAAAGCTATGAATGTATTGTATTGTGCTCTAGATAGAAATGAATTTAATAGATATCTACTTGTTCTACGGCACAAGAAATATGGCACACACTTGAAGTAACTCATGAAGGAACTAGTCAAGTTAAAGAATCAAAAATTAGTATGCTAGTTCATAGTTATGAGCTTTTTAAGATGAAATCGGATGAATCAATTTCTGAAATGTTTACTAGATTTACGGATATTATTAATAATTTGAAATCTCTTGGTAAATCTTATTCTAATGTTGAAATTGTGAGAAAGATTCTTAGGTGTCTACCAAAATCTTGGGAGCCAAAGGTGACGGCAATTCAAGAAGCAAAGGACCTCACCAAACTAACATTAGAAGAACTTATGGGTTCTCTCATGACTCATGAAATCACCTTGAAGGAGAACGAAGAAGATTTCAAGAAAAAGAAAAATATCGCTTTCAAATCTTCAACAAAAGAAGATGATGAGTCCAACGATGAAGGAGATGATGAAGATCTTGCATTTATCACAAGAAAGCTAAAAAGGATGATTAGAAGAAACCAAGGATTCAAGAAGAACTCTAGAAGGGAGTACAAAGGGCAAAGCTCAAAGCAAGATAAGAAAAATGATAAAGTCATTTGCTATGAGTGCAAGAAACCGGGACATGTAAAGATGGATTGTCCTTACTTCAAAAGTCAAAACAAGAAATCCAAAGCAATGAAAGCCACAAATTGGGATGATAGTGAAGCTAGCTCTACCGAAGAAGAAGAGTGCGAAGTGGCAAACATGTGCTTCATGGCTTTAAGTGACGATGAGGTAAGTATTCTAAACTATGATCCTAAACTTTCATATGATGAATTACTTGAAGCATTCCAAAATTTACATGTGCAAATTGATAAGAAAAACTTAAAAATCAATGCTTTCAAAAAGAAGTCAAAAATCATGTTATCTCAATTAGAAGAGTTTGTAGAAATAAATGAAGTTTTAGAAAATGAAAATGAAATTTTAAAGCAAAAAGATTTTGAAAGTTTGGAAAGTCAAATATATTTTTTAAAAAACTGAAAATGAGATTTTAAAACAAAAGGATTTTGATAAATTAGAGAAAGAAAATGTTATTTGAAAAAGGAAAATAATGATTTAAGAAATATTGTTGATAGTTTTACAAAAAGCACAAAAAATTTGAATTCTATGTTGCAAAACCAAATGTGTGTTTTTGATAAAAGAGGTTAGGATATAAAAGTCATAAAAATCAAAAGTATTTTAAAAACTATTTTGTTCATGCATCTTCTAGGAATAATCCTAATCATTCATGTACTTATTGTGGAAGAAAAGGACACAATATGCATTCTTGCTCCATTAAAAGAAATCCTAATTTGAAACCAATATGGGTTCCAAAAAGTATCATAACTAACCCCCAAGGACCCAAGAACTTTTGGGTACCAAAAAGGTACTCCTTGAATGTTGATTGTAGAGACAAAGGAGTGGCAAACACAAGTGGTACTTAGATAGTGGATGCTCAAGGCAAATGACCGGAGATGCCTCCAAATTCTCAAGATTAATCATGACGAAAGGAGGATATGTGACCTTCGGTGATAATGCCAAAGGAAGGGTAATCGAACATGGTGATATTGGTAACCCTTCTTCACCTATTATTGAAAATGTTTTGCTTGTTCATGGTTTGAAACATAATTTGATTAGCATTAGTCAATTGTGTGATAAGGGATATTTTGTTGCTTTTGAGCCTAATAGATGTGTGATTAAGGATGTTAGTAACGATAAGACATCATTTGTTGGTAATAGATGTGGTAATATTTATACAATTGATATTGATGTTAATGATCATGCAGAAAATTGTTTCATTGTTAATCATGATGCTTGGTTATGGCATAGAAGGTTAGGTCATGCTAGCATGGACACAATTTCAAAAATTTTCTAAAAATGATTTAGTTGATGGTCTTCCAAAAATAAAAATTTGAAAAGGATAAGATTTGTGATGCTTGTCAATTTGGAAAACAAGTGAGAACTTCTTTTAAACAAAAGAAATTTATTTCAACAAATAACCTCTACAATTACTTCATTTGGATTTATTTGGACCATCAAGAACTCAAAGTCTTGGTGGAAAGTATTATGTTTTTGTTATGTGTGGATATTATTCAAGAATTCACTGGGTTATTCTTGAAAACTAAAATGAGGGCCATACAAGCTTTTTTAAAATTTGCAAAAAGAGTCCAAAATAAAAAAGGGTATTCTATTGTGTCCATTAGGAGTGATCATGGTGGTGAAGTAGACAATGTTGCATTTGAAAATCTTTATGATGAAAATGGTTTTGAACATAATTTTTCGCACCTAGAACTCCACAACAAAATGGTGTTGTTGAGAGGAAAAATAGGACCATCCAAGAAATGGTTAGAACCATGTTACTTGAAAATAATTTGTCAAAATATTTTTGGGCCGAAGCCGTTAATACCGCATGCTTTATAATCAATAGAGTCCATATTAGAGCTTTAATAAAGAAAACTCCTTATGAACTTTGGAAAGGAAGAAAACCCAACATTGGATTTTTTAAAGTTTTGGATGTAAATGTTTTATTTTAAACATCAAGGATAACCTTGGAAAATTTTATGCAAAAGCCGATGTTGGAATTTTTGTTGGCTACTCCAACCATAGTAAAGCATATAGAGTTTTTAACAAAAAGACTCTTACTATTGAAGAATCTATGCATGTTGAATTGGATGAAACTAATGTGATTTCTTCAAAGAATTTAGATGATGATATTGTTGAAGTAGAAAGGCAAATCAAGGAATCAAGCTTGATGAAAAGAGTCAAGATGATTTACAACTTCAACAAGAAAAGCTTGAGAAAGTAAATGATTCTTCCCAAGAATTACCAAAGGAATTGAGTTATGCAAAAGCTCACCCTAAAGATCTTATTATTGGTGAACCATCACAAGGTATGAGAACTAGATCTTCTTTTAGAAACTTTTGTAATCATTTTGCATTTGTCTCTCAATTTGAACCAAAAACTTTTAAAGAAGCCGAAAATAACGAAAGTTGGATTTTGGCTATGCAAGAAGAATTGAACCAATTTGAAAGAAATCAAGTTGGGAATTAGTCCCTAGACCCAAAAATCATTCTATTATAGGCACTAAATGGATTTTTAGAAATAAAGTAGATGAAAATGGCACCATTATAGAAACAAAGCTAGACTTGTTGTCAAGGAATACAACAGAAGAGGTATTGATTATGAGGAACTTTGCACCGGTTGCTAGATTAGAATCCATTAGAATGTTGTGTGCATTTGCATGTTATAAAAATTTTACATTATATCAAATGGATGTCAAAAGTGCATTTTAAATGGTTACATTATGGAGGAAGTATATGTAGAGCAACCCTCTTGGTTTTCAAAATCATGATTTTCCAAACCATGTTTTCAAACTCAAAAAGGCACTTTATGGCTTGAAACAAGCACCAAGAGCATGGTATGATAGATTGAGCAAATTTCTCATTGATAATGGTTTCGAAATGAAAAAAGTTGATACTACTCTTTTTGTTAAAACAAAAAATGATGATTTATTAATTGTTCAAATCTATGTTGATGATATTATATTTGGTGCTACTAATATTTCTATGTGTGAAGAATTTTCCAAGTGTATGCAACAAGAATTTGAAATGAGCTTAATGGGAGAATTAAATTTCTTCCTTGGACTTCAAATCAAGCAATCAATGGATGGGATCTTCATAAATCAAGCTAAATACACAAGAGATCTTCTCAAGAAGTTTGGCATGGATAATTCAAGGACATATAACACACCTATGGGTACATTAACCAAGCTTGACAAAGATGAGAAAGGAAAAGATGTTGAGGTAACAAAATATCGAGGTATGATTGGCTCTCTTTTGTATTTAACTGCTAGTAGACCTGATATTATGTTTAGTGTGTGTATGTGTGCTAGATTTCAATCTTGTCCAAAGGAATCTCACCTTAAGGCTGTCAAAGAGGATATTTAGATATCTTCTTGGAACCATAAATCTAGGTCTTTGGTATCCTAAGTGTGATAATTTTGATCTAATTAGTTATTCGGATGCGGACTTTGCTGGAAGTCTTCTTGATAGAAAGAGCACTAGTGGCTCTTGCCATTTTCTAGGACATGCATTAGTATCATGGTTTAGTAGAAAACAAAATTCTGTTGCATTATCAACCGCGGAAGCCGAGTATATTGCAGTAGGAAGTTGTTGTGCACAAGCTCTTTGGATGAAACAAATTTTAAAAGATTATGGTGTGGTATTTGATCACATTCCCATCAAATGTGATAATACAAGTGCCATCAACATTTCAAAAAATCCCATACAACACTCTAGGACTAAGCATATAGAGATTAGACATCATTTTATTAGAGATCATGTGCAAAAAGGTAATATTTCTTTAGAATTTGTTCCCACCGAAAAACAATTAGCTGATATATTTACTAAACCCCTTAGTCAAGATAGATTTTGCATAATTAGAAGAGAATTAGGCATGTTGGATATATCTTAATTTTTCTTTGATAATTTTTGAATGGTAGCATATGTTAAGGGGGAGAATATATTTAGGGGGAGTAATTAATTTGATTACATCTTTTTGATGATAACAAAATGGGGAGAAATGGTATGGTTGGATTGCTTGTATTTATAACAATTGCTCTTTGCTCTCTTTTTGTTTATTCTTGATTTCATTTTCATTCTTTATTTTAGATATTATTTGAAAGCAATCAATGGTTTGTCATCATCAAAAAGGGGGAGATTGTTAGCCCTAAGGCTATATGATAATTTTGATGATAACAATACACATTGATTCATTAAGATTTACTAATATATTTATTTAAGTGCAAGAGAAGCATTTTATCAAGCAAAAAGCCAAGAGAAATATCAAGTTTATAGAGCTTTTATATTCTTTATCTACTCTTTGAAGAGAGTTGTACTTTTGTTGTAAAAACTTTTCTTTGTTCTTATATTGTGTGAGAGTGAGATCTTCTTGTAAAGGATAAAAGATATCCTTGAGAGAACTCTTTCCTTGGTGAGGTTGTTCATCAATAAGAACTCTTGGTGTGGTGTTATCAAGAGTTGAAGGAAAAAAGTCTTGGTGAAGTTGTTCATCAAGCAAGTTGTAAAGTATTCTACAACTTAGTGGAAATCCTAGCTTGTGGAGGAGCTAGGAGCCCGTGGACGTAGGCAAGGTTTGCCGAACCACGTAAATTGAGTTTGCACTCTCTCTATCCCTATACTCTTTACATTTACTTGCACTTGAGATTATTTATTATTGTTATTCTCTTGATTGCATCTTAGTTAACTTCTATTTTCATCTTCTTCACTTCTATTCTCAAAAGAAAAAGTGAAATAATTTTTATCTTTCAAGAAAAGTTTTATAATTTCGTTTTGATAAATAAAACCCAATTCACCCCCCCTCTTGGGTTGTCATACCTGGGTCAACACTGAGCACCTACAGAATAGAGAAAAAATGGTCAGAGGATTAGCCAGCAATGGTGCCGACTAAGACTCTCTGACGCTCAAGTCAGTGATTGAAGGAAATATATTATGTTTAGTATGTTCTGAATGAATTAACCTTAAGTCCTAACGTCCTCTTATAGCTGAGTCTTAGCGATTTTTAATCCTTGTTCAACAAGAATTCAAGCATATCCAAATATATACTAGACTATAATTCCAATTGGATATGTTATCGATCTTGAGATTTTAAATTCTCAAATCCATCTAATCATGTTATCATTCATCCAAAATTCAAAGTCTAATTAATTCATTCAAAATTTACGTAATCTAATCCATCCGAAATTAAGCATTTGGAAGTGACTGATCTGACCTCAACTGACTTTGAACCAATGAGAAATTCTACTTGGTAGTTCTGTCAAAATTCTATTCGGTATATTTTTACTCCAAAGCCGCTCCAACTTAATCTGAGCAATTTTTACACTCTACAACGTCCTTCCTTATGTATGTATCCATGCTAGAATTTAAATGATGATTTCGACAGTTTGAAATTGTTACTGTAAGGAAACTTTTCTGAATTGTTTAATGTTTCAGACATGGAAACTCTGAAGTGAAGGAAATGCATTAGAGCCGATGGACCAAATATTAGTGGAGTCATATGTTTCCAAAAAAGTATTGAAATGTATTCATATTAGATTGTTATGCGTTCATCCAACTGATAGACCTATATGTCATATGTGGTTGTTATGCTGGCAACTGATACAATAACACTTCCTAAACCAGTGGTCATTGAGCTTTACCATGAAAATTAACTCGTGAAATCAAAATGTGACATTAAATAGAACAATCATTTTCATCACGTTTTAGCAGTGTGGTCTGGCAACCAAATCACTATTAGAGCTCAAACAACGTGAACTATTATAATTGAACCCATATCTATCAACTCTGTTTTTGAGAAAAAAGTTTCTTAGCCTGATACCAAAATAATAATAAAAAATAACCGAGTGGTCTAGTGTTCTAATTCCTCGAAACTACTAATGTGGAACTGGAACTCTCTTTGCGTGTAATTAAAATAGGACAAATACCATTCAAATCATCACAATCAACAATATGAAAAGTATTAACTATCAATTACTCTACCCTAAGTGATATTTCTTTGTGAAACTGTATGTCTCAAGGAAACATTCCCAAACATAAATTATTAAAACATTAAGATACATGGCCAGGTCATATGCTCTACTTCAATGCATTGGAAACTTTTTCTGATGATTGTCTTACAACAAAAACACGAAACCCAGAAAAGCAAAGATGTTTATTGGAAACTTTTCTTAACAATTCGTTCGCTTTATTTCAAAATTTGTCAACTGTTGTGAAGAATATTGCTAATTGATTGACAAAAGCTTATAAATGGACACAGAAAACAGCATGAATTGAAACATGTGCAAGCATCCATTTTCAAAAGGGATAATCACTATTTACCCCGGGGTCTGGCTACAACACCCGATTGTCCCTCACATTCTTGAAACCTATATTTGTCCTCTGCCATGGGTGGCGGACCTAACTTCTATTAATAAATTGACTTAAAAGTGTAAAATGGCCTTGATGCCTTTATTAAGTGATATAATAAATTTAGAAAATAAATAACAAATTGCAGCCTTGGATTGATTCAAGTCCAAAGGCTTTAATTTATTAGAAGAATAATCCTAGTCTTACAAATTTCTTTTATAAACTCTCACATACAAACTGATTTATCATGAGATGCTAGGAGTAATAAATGTACAAAATCTGCTCATTTAATGAAGAGTGATGACGTGTGAATAAATGAGTAATACCATATTAGTTTGTATACAGAATTTGAAAGAGTATACATAATTTGGAAGAGTAGCACTACTCTTTTTAGAAGCTATTATTTTTTTAAATCAATAAACAAATCTCAATATTGTTGTCTCCTATCTCTCATGCATTCCCTTTTCTTAATCCTTTTGTCTCCCATCTACTCCTCTATGGCTATTAGAGTTAAAACAATTTTAACAACCAAGCCAACTGATTACAACCTCCACCAACAGAGAAAGAGATTTACATCCACCACCATGAACAACATATTACAGCCAATAAAGAAATTGATTTATGGCCACCACTAACACTAAGCCAACTGATTAATGCAATCTCATGTATCCAAACAATTGACCTCCAGTCAAAGCTAAACCAATTACAACTATCAACTACCAAACAAAACCTAATTTTCTTACTAATGCAATAGCCAAATCTCTCTTTTTCCCTCCATTTATTTGGGTTTGTATAGTGAGGGGAATGTGTTTCTATCAATAAAGTAAAGGCAAGTACAATGATAGGAGTCGGCTATACAAGAGTCCTTTCTTCAATCAAGATCCACTGCTTTGGCTTTCTTCATTTAAAGTTTCTCTACTTCATATCTGTTTGTTCCTAGATTTCTTGTTTTGGAAAGATTTTTCTCTTACTGAAGGAGGTGTGTGGTGGTCATAGTGGTGGATCGAGAGAAGAAGGTAATGGTGGAGGCGGATGGTAGGTTAGGTGGAGGATGTGGACATGGAGGTGGAGTTGGTGCTTGTAAGGGAAAATGTGGATTTAGTGGTGATGTAGGTGAAGGATCAAGGAATGGTGGTAGATTTGGTTATGGTAAGGGAAGAGTCGGAGCTATTGTAGGCATAGGTGGCAGAGAAGAAGTTTGAGGCAAAGGTGTTTAAGGGTTTTAGTGTTGCAGATGTGTAGCTAATCTAAGTAAGGATGTCTTGTTAAGTTTGATCTTTTGTTGTGTTAGGTGATGAAGATGTGTGGTTGTTGTGTTGCCTTGGCTAAGGTGGTGAGGTTGTACTACTACAAGTGAATGGGGTTGTGTTTTTGCAGATAAATGGTGGAAGATGATGGTATAGGATTAGGTTTAATATCTTTTTAGTTTTTAACTTTTGTATTTTTTTTAAATAATTATTTCATTCAATTTAATTTCAATTTTACAAAATTATATCATATTACTAATTTACCCTTAACATATTTAGATTTAACGTCCGACAATCTTTGGCAAAGGGCAAATCGTAGGTTTCAGAAACATGAAGGGTGATTGGGTGCTTTAGCCAAACCCCAAGGGCAAACAGTAATTATTCCTTTTCAAAATGTTGAGAGAAATAATTATGTGTGCCCAAAATATATTCAAAAGATCAAAATCCCTCAAGATTTAGAAATATTCATTAATGAATCACCTAGCTATAAGCTCTGAGACAATTTCCTCTAAGTTTTTATCGAAGCTTCTACCATCATCTACTGCCTCTTCAGCCAATTCCTTCCACCTCCGACAATTCCCTTTGATATCTTTTGCTCTTTCTCCTTCCATGACTTCCCTTATCACTTTTCTATTTCTTTCCTTGTCACAATTCCTTTTGCCTTTACTCTAACTCTAATTCCAACCTGCCACACATTCATAGTAAAATTAGTATTAGTCGGTTGATCTATCAATTGTGGTATTGCCACCATTGGCACTCCTAAGCTCAGAGCCTGTGAGCGGCATCTCATACTTGGTTCCCCCACAAGCTCCCTTTTGGTCGCTTAGATGGTCATACGGGTCAAGTCAGGAAGACAAGAAAAAGTTGGAGTTGTCAGTCAAGTAAATAACCACAGAAAAATTTAGATGACGATAGCCGATCCCTAACTTCTGGACCTAACTAGCTTTACCCCTTTAGAGATAGGTTCTAGAAGTTAGGTACGGGTTATACCTGCCTAGGCATTAATCTGGCATCCACTCTGGGTTTACTGAGTTCTAGATTCTAGGTTACTATTGTTATCCTCTCTGGATCCTAAGTTGTATTATGCACACAACTGTTTTTATCTAATTATTACTTATGACATGTTAAAAATTTATGTACATAAATAGAAAGGGGGAGGATAATTGATTACATTTTCATCAAACATGGGGGAAAGGATTGAGGATTACAACAATTTTTGATAATATTTGTGGTAAAATAAATTATTACAAAATAGAAGGGTCTCAAATTATCCCTGCATCACCAAATAAAGGTATTGACAAGCACAACTTAAATAAACAGAATTTAAATTAAGCATGGCACTGATCACTAACTAAGTTATATCATGCATAATTGGTGATTAAATATCACGTAATCAACTATTAACTACCATTCAGTTGATCACCAATAGGCCATTAATCATGCTTACTTAACCATATAATTAATTACTAATTAACAACTAATTTTCTACTAATCATGCATAATTAATAGCTAATTAATAACATAGTTAAGTACAAAACATGCATAATTAAACCTATAATCCTAAACTAAAAATGGCAATTAACTACTAATTAACTAACCCTAAGCATGATAATTAACTATTAATTAACTAAACTAAGCATGGCATTTAACTACTAATTAACTAAACCAATCCTAAACTAAGCATGGAATAATTATTTTTAATTATGCCTAAACATGGCAAACTAAACAAAATAGAATATTTAAACTAAAGAGGAGACCCTCAAAAAGCTTACCAAATTCTGAATTTAATCGGAAGTCGAATTTTTGACTAGCGCCAACACCCTAGAATTCTTCAAAGGACACCAAGAACACTGAGAAAACACTTAAAATTGTTTATACTAAATAGTGTCTCTGAAAATATTTAGAATCCCTCAAAATATGAGTTTTTTTTTTTTTGTTTATTTTTGCACACAAAACTACTTACCTAGGACCAAAGGTCGAGGTCCTTTATATAGGCTCTCAAGAGCTTGAAAATGAGCCTTTTTCCCGATATAGAACTATAGCTACAGGTGCGCGCCTGTAAGATTATATGCACACACCTCTAACTAGAGGCGTCACTACGGTTTTAGAGGTTACAAGAGTAACTTCTGTCTAGAGACATGCACCTGTAATGTTAGAGGCATGTACCTATAATGTTTGATGTGCCAGCTCTAGTTTATAGGCACCAATCCTAATTTTAACGCTTACAGTTTCGTGTCAGGGGCGTTGCCCCTCTATCCATAGGAGGGGGGCCTCCTGCCCCTTTCCAACCCCCACGACGACCTTACAATGAAGATCAATTCGCGATGCATCAAACAGACATATTTCACAGAGTCTCGACCACTCCCCCCAACCGGTATCGCACCGGTCCTAAACCTACTTGGCTTTTCCATTTCAGTGTTGAATCTCAGTGTTCTTGAAAGTTAGGAAAAGCTTTTGATTATTGTCTATAGCTATCATCACTAGGCCTCAAAACCAAGCAAAATTTTAATGGTTACAAAGTCTCAATCGTTGCGTTCCATGCACAATATGTCATGAAACACCCTACTGAAATTCAAAAACAGATATACTATCTACAAGAATAGGCAATTTACAAGAACACCTTTTGTCTTTAAGAAGAAGGAAAAGTCTAAAACACCTTTGCCACTAAAAGACTTCTGCCTGGACTTGAGAGGTTGGTCCACGTCGCCTCGAGATTATCGACTAATTAGGAAATGGCATGTTGCAAAATATACTATGGCAGACAATTGAAAGGAAATAGATCGAAGATGTTCGAGAGTATACGGCGAGGGGAGGAAACAAAGGAAAAGAGTGATGGTAAACTATGAGGATGACCTAGTGACCGATATACATGGATGTTTGAGTTAGCGTGTCTGCATGGCTAGAACCGAATCCTTCTTATAGTGATGGATCTGAATATGTATTAATGCTCTAAAACATAGTTATGCTTGCCCGTTCTATTTAAATCACCAGAAGGAATGATGATAGGGTAGTTAATAGTGAAGGAAAAGTAGCTGATACGTGACTACATGACTGATGAACGTATTTTTGGATGATGTATGAGTAAGGACGAATGGATCTAACTATTATTCGCTCACATTGAAACCCTAGATTGGCTATCTGTGCAGGGATGATTGTGTTTAGGCTTGATTCTATAATAAGTGTGATTTGCATGGATGGTGAATGTGTTTAGGGAGAATTTTGAGTAAGGAGTAGTAGCTACAAACTAACCCTAAGGCTTGTATGCATGATTATGTTTGGTACTTATGCTAAGCCTTTGTATCTCTCTTGAATGACATGAATATAATGCTCATAACCTATTTATAGTTTGGTAGATGAGTGTTGTAGATAAACCTAATTTGTCTATGATAATGATAATGATAAATAATAATAATAATAACAATAATAATATCTTATTTATCTAATGATTGGGATAATGCATGAGATAAGGCTAAAGTAAAATAATACATATATATTTAAGTGATAATGCGTGAGATATAATATATCTAAGATGATTTATCTAGAATAACAATATGTAATTTGTATGGATAATGCATACGAAGAACTTTAATCTAATCAACCTCAATGTACCATCTTATCCTCCTTTAGCCTCAATTTGGTATTGGACCAAAGTACTCCAGTGGGCTTCGGGTGCAACGAATTGGGCTAAAATGGGTCTCATTTCTCTTTTTTCTTGTGCCAATCAAACCATAGCCCATCTAAGAGTCTTATAGGTGGCTTGAGTCTATTTGGCCTAAAGAATTAGGATAAGCTTAAGTGGCATTTGGGCTTGGGCTCTAACTGACCAACGAAGAACATATTCAGCTGTATTTGGGCTTGAGCTCCAAGATACTATGAGTTTAGACCGAAGAACATAACCCAATTGCATGATAAGCCAGTTGACCTTAGGGTTTATTGGGTTAGCATATTGCATGATGTAAGGGCCTTTTATGTTTATAGTCTATGGACTGCATGGCATGTTGCATTTTACTTGTTGCATCTATTTTATAGTTTATACACGCTGACTCTGTTTTATGCTCTATGAACCTTGCATGATGATAGCCTAATGAGACTTGCATGGTTTTAGGATCTGTATGGCTTGTTTTGGGCCTATTTTCTTAGCCCATTGGGCTTGTAATTTTCAGGTATCAACAGAAACCTAATTTTATTTTCAAGCTCGTCAAAAAAATGTAATGATCGATGATAAAACTCATCTCATTATTAGTTATCATATATTACCAATGGTAATGGTCAAAATTGTACGTAATTAAGTTTATTTAATAATAAAATGATATCAAATTTATGATATTAAGAACTTTGTAGGCCCATGGCTGGTCAAATTTTTGGTCTTTAAAAGACAATCTATTTATGCACTAGTAATCGAAAACTCTATGGAAGCTAGCTTAAAGAGAACATAAAGTCTTTCAAAATGTTGTGTTTATATTCTGCGTCCAAGACAATTAGTGCCATGAAGATATATCAGGGAATGAAAACAACATAATTAATTTCTCAGTTTGATTCCACCAATAATATGCGTGAAAGTTATGCACATAATATTATTTCTAGGTTTAATTTCACATGATTAAGATTCTGGTGATTCTCATTGCCTAATAAACTATGGTCATAATGTAAGGAACAAAAGTTGATATATACCATAGAATTATGTATACAAAAGGAGAAAATCCAATAGGGTGGTATATTTATACAAGGATTGAGAAGTTGAGGCTTTTTCAAACCTTCAATCGCTTTTCTATATTTAACAGTTTTGTAAGAAATTTATTTAAGTGACAAGATCCCATCACTTTATTCTACATTAATTTTGAGATATTCTCAGCACGTAAACATCGAAGGACGTATCATTCAAAAGTATAGTCAATGCAGTGGACGATGGAAATAGTGCAGCATTAGAATTTTCGCTAGTCATATTTTCAAAATATTGTAATTTAGTCAAAATTGTTGGGCAGCAGCACCATGGAACATTTATCAATGCATGTGTCATGTATCTCCCGTATGCATTTGTCATTGTAGAATAGTCTAAAATCAAAGCAAACATTTTATAAATCGATTAAAATTGCAATTAGGCTTTGTGATTTCATATACAACAAATTGAAAATTGTGGTATATGGAAGAATAGTATTCTTTATCTACCAAAATATTAACAATATATAAGACTCATGCAGTGACGTAAATAAACTGGGATTGTCATACCTCTTCACAAGTTTCTAATACTTTCGTGTTCATTGATTTTTCTCATATTTGACGATCTGGGTGTGTTTTACAATTAATTATTTGATGACCAAGACTTTAAACTTTGCTACTTGCAATCAACTGCTTATAAAATGACAGAATCGTTGTCTTGATTTCATTATCTGATGATCACAGCAAAATACGAACCCGCTAGCTAGCTTTCTATTTTTAACAATTGGTGCGTTTGATAAGCCAGTATAAATATGCATTATTAGCTACTTACTATACCATTGGCTACCAATAAAGTTGTTGAGACGTAAAAGAAGTTTGCATAGTTCTTTTGTAGGTTATACAATGACATACCGTTGACACTGAATAAAATAGTTATTTTATTTGTTATGTCTATAAATGTTAAATGTTATTTTATATAAAGATAATTTAGTAACTTAAATTTAACCCATTTTAACTTTCAACTTATCATATTAATTTTGGGGAAATATCACAGAATACCCTCTACCTTTTGACAAAATTTTACATAAAAACAATTTTAATCACTTTGTATTAACGTGCATCCTTACCTTTTAAAAATATCGTCATGGACTATCATTCTTATAAGTTTTTCATTAAAAGCTTATAAATATATTAAAATGAGAGGGTTATAATGATCATTTAATATATTCAACTATATATTAAAAAGAAAAAGAAATTTTGCTTTTATTAAGATTCAAGCTCGTCACTTTGATAAAATTGCACTCCACACTCTACCATCCCGCCAAAAGAATCATTTGACATTGAATAACAATAACCTAAATCTAAACAATTAAAACGCTTCTCCTCCTCTCCCCCTACAACCTCACGCGTCTCCTCCTGAGCTCTTCCCCATTCAATAGCGAAAGAACAAAATCATCTTTAGGACAACCCTAACTCATCTGCTCAATCTATTAATCATCAATCAAAAAAACAAGGTTCTATTTTTAAGGTTTATTGTCTAACTCCTATTCATCGTTTACGTCCTTTGCCTCATAATCATCACCCCCATCAAGTTAACAAGACTCCTTCTGTATCTATGGCTAAGAGTGGCTTTGCAAAGAGAAATGATGGACTAACCACTATCAATTTCTCAGCTTCTCCGCAAATTTCAGGTACGAATTCTTTCATGTCTTTGTTGACTGGAGATACTGATAGCCTACAACCTTCCTTCTCGTTTGGATTTCATTTTACTACTCCATCACATGTTTCTTCAGTTGGAAAGCCGCCTTTGTCTTCATCTTCGCTTAACCGAAGACGCCTATGCTTTGATTTTTTTTAAACGTTTTTATTTGCTGATTTAGCAGGAAATCAAGGGTTAAGAGAGTGATTAGAGTCCACCACCAGCATTCTCTTCATGTACAGCATTCAAAAGCGATGGTGTTGGATTTTTTTCTTTTCTTTTTTTTTTTTAATTTCTTAAAATGAGTGTATAATAAATAATAAACTTTGTGTATATTATTTCAATTAAGGATTGGCGTGATGGTAAAGATCATTGTATTTTTTCAATAACATGATTTCGAATCATGTTGATTTCAGTTAAAAAAAAAATTGAAGAGTATTTTGGTAATTATAGTGGTTTTTGATAGAAAAGTGATGCCAACTAATAAAAAACTTAATAAATGGGTGATTCATGATAACTTTTTCAAAATGTAGGTGTACATACTAATACAAAGTAGCAAAAATTATTTTTTTTGTGAAATTTTGCCAAAGGTAAAGGGACTCTAGATGTTTCCTCTTTAATTTTACATCCATCATGCCTATTATGAATTAATACATATACGACTAGTTTATTCAAGACCCCTTTTGAATCTCTCGTCAAACAATACTTTAATTTAAAATAACAATAATAAAATTGAATGGTAATAAAAATACAAAAATAAGGATACTTGGTAATTGAATGGCAGTACTTACCAAAACTTTACTTCTCTAGAACTAATTTTGCTAAATTTTCTATGCCATTATCTTAATTCTCAACTTTTGTTTAAATTTTCAAAAATAATTTTGCTAAAGTCACTAAATCATTATCTTATGTTTATAAACTTAGCGTTCTCTCTCTCTCTCTCTCTCTCTCTCTCTCTCTCTCTCGAATAAGAGTAATTATCACTAACCTCCTTTATTTGTGAAAAGACTACAAGCTCCCCCGAGTTTTCAAAAACCTGCACGAAGCCCCTTGCTGTTAGTCTCCGTTCAATCAAATCTCAAAAATAAGGGTAATAATGTAATTTCATTCAAATTTCAAAAATATCAGTGAAATATAATATAAAATTATCTTTTTCTTTCATCTCTTAAATTAGAATATAAAAAAAAAATAACATTTTCTCTCTCCCCAATTTTTTTTGCCTTCTTCTTCCTCTTCACCTTCGTCGCTCTCTATTGTCTTTTTCTCATTCTTCCGCCTCTCGTCTCTCGTTCTCCTTCCTCCTCCTTGTCTTCTTTTTTCTCCCCGTATTTATCTTTTTTCTTTTCTATCTCTTCATTTTCTTCTTCCTCCCTTAAACACCACTCTAGACAAACATCCTTCAAGATTTAAATCCGAAAATCACACTCCCCACATCAGAATCGCCTAACAAAGAGCTACAAATGGCCCTAGACGCCATGGCCGCAAAGCACCAGCCGTCTCCCATCAGTCGCCACACCCTCTTTCAAATCATGGAATCAACCAACAACGCAAAGAAATGGTTGTGCAAGAAATAAATTATACATCTTGCTGTGAGTGTTGGTCAATCTACTTTTACAGATTGGTCTAGTTTTGCTATCAAGAAGTGGTGAACTATTTGTCTACAGGAAACGCTAGGTTATTTCTATGTGATTTTAATTATCTTGGTATTGTTATGCTTTTTTAAGGCTTAAATGCGTTCTTTGAATATGTTGTCCAAATTCGTCGAGTTCATTTTTTCCTTATTGGTTTGACAGGTTGATGTTGAAGGTAGATGAGTTTGTCTTCTATTAATCTAATTCTAGGAATTGTAAGCAGATTAAAATGGTTGACAACAGAGGGTGTAATAGAAAAGTTTCTGATCTGGGAATAATATTTTGGATTTCGTATTGTGGAGAGAAGCTGATGATATAACCATAGCATGGACTCACAACATCTCTTTAGATATAGTGTGACTGGTGCAAATTACTTATCTTACTCTTCTTCTTGTCCTACTGTCCCTTCATTACCTAGTAGGTTATTTGGGTCTCTGAAATTTGACATTGGAAACTCTTCAAACTCACCATTTTCAAAACACGAAATTGATTTTTGTTGTTGAATGATCTGTGGCTGCATTTTTATTTTCTCCTCTATTGTTGCAAGCATGGTTTTTTGTTGTTGAATGGAGATTAAATGAAGCATGGATTTATATTAAGAGGCGACGGTGGTGGTTGTGGTAGCTAACTGGCTGTCAATCATGGCGATGAAAGTGACGATGGTTGTGGGCTTTGTTTAACTTGTTGGTTGAAGCCTGTCCTTGCCTGCTCTAATGATGGTAACTTTTGATGAATTATAGATCGAAAAATTGGAGGCTGGTGATGATATCTGTGTTGTTAGATAGACGTGCGACTTCTTTAGTCTTCCAGTTCTGATCACTTCACATAAACTCAATTGGCAGGCGACTTTGCATTTTCCTTCATTTTCTCAGCAAACAAACACAAAAAATCTGAACCAACCAAACAAGTCTGACATTGTAAAACAGGGGAAGAGATGAGAGAAAAGGAGGAGGAAGAGAGAGAAAATAAGATTGTAAGAGCGGAAAATTATAAACTTTAGTCTGACTTGTTAAGCGTAAATCGGTCATTGCATTCAATGACATAGAATTTCTGACACTCCAACAAAACGGCTTGTAACGGCAGGGGGTTTAGTCGAGGTTTTAGAAAACTCGGGCCGCGTCTGGTTTTTTTCGAAAATATGAAACTTACAAGTTAAAACAATTTATACAAATTGGTTCGTACACATTGATACGATGTCATGTAGATTTAATAAAAAAATAATTTATTTTTGGAAGACTGACTTTGAACCCTCTAACTAATGTTTTGAAGCTGGTCAACATCCCACTCAATCTAAAATTACTTTCAACACTCTTGTTTGTATATATCTTATAAAAATTACTTTTAAAAAATTTATATTTATTAATATATTTAAATTAATATTAATTACATATTATTTTTAAAATTTAAAAAAATTTAAAACTAATCGCCTATTTTTATCAATTTAAAAAACCCAAAATGTACAATCAAGCACTATCCATCTAATAGAGCAATTATGAAAAAGTTATCGTATAAGGTTAAAAATGTCATTCAAGATATGTTCACTTTTTGTCCTACTCCTCTGTCTTTCACCTGTCACTTTTTTATCCCCGCTTTTCTCTGTCCCTTCTCTGTCTGCCTCCGTTTTCTCTCTCCCTTCTTTGTGTATCCCCCTTTTTCTCTTCTTTTCCTTTCCACATCATCCCCTCTTTTCTTTGCTACATTGGTAAAGGCCGTGAGTCTAAATCCACGAGCCCTTATCTTTACAGTCAGTGGAACCTGGGATTTCACGTTAGGGGTACACCTTTCATATTTTAATATTATAATTTTTTAATAAATCTTGATTGTATAAAAAAATTTAATAAAATAGAAAAAAACTATTATACCTAAATAAAGTGACATATAATGACATTAACCGTTAAAATAATTGAAATACAATAAATCAAAAGTAAAATGTTAATATTTGATAATTTAATCAATAAATACATATTTATATACAATTGTCCATAACAAGTCAATTATTAACGTTCATCTAGAATTCCAAATTTGTATTGTTCTAGTAAGGCTTCATTGATTAATTACAAACTATAAGAATAAAAAATAATGAGAAAAGTATTACTTATATTAGAGTAAATAAATCAGAGTAAAAAATAAAAAAAAAGATCTCTTGTACAAAATAACAAAACTAAAATATAAATAAAACTTGTATAATTGTAACTATAATATTCATTTTTCAATTAAAATACTTAGATGAAAGACGGGTATGTGAATGACACTGGTTATACTTGGTAGGCTACCGAATATTTTGCTTGATAATAATTCAGAAAAACGAAAGACGAAATCCAAAAATTAGGTTTTCTTTCTGAGAAGGGATCTAACGGTAATTTATGCAAAACAAAGGGATAAAGTGGATTTTTTATTTTTAGGAGGGGCTGGGGCCCCCTGGGTTTGGAGTGGCAAAATTTGGGACCAAGGCAAGGTTGTGGGTCCCCAGCCCTGAGAAGAAATTTTATCCTAGCCTCAAAAAATTCTTCAGAATTTTTTTTCGGGGTTAGGTTATGTAATTTCTAGATTGAACAACCCGGGTTCTTTAAATTTTTCTTTTCTAAAATAATTTTTGCTATGGTATTAATATTGTTCCTAGTGTGTTTTACTAGTAAAGGCTTCGTAGCTAGCGGTAGCCTTGCTGGTTTATTTCCCTGAAGCATGTCATGGGTGAGTCTTTCTTAGAGCGAGGTTTAGATCCTATGTTTTAGAGATTTGTTGCTTTTGGGTTGGGCTTGAGCTAGCAAATACAAATTGTTAGGGTTGGGTCTCTTAACTTAAGTGGCGGGTAGTGGGCTTGGGCTTTCAAAATAATTGATTTCAATTTATATAATTTTTACGCCAAACATATTTTCATTTTAAATCAAAATCCTGGGTTTTTTTCTTGGGTTCAAGTCCGGGGCCTATACTCCTTGGCTCCGACACTGAACAGCCTTGCGTTTGAAAATTTCACCCCATCCCTAGCTTTATTCCTCGCATTTTTGGGTAATTACCCGACCCCAATCGGATCATTTTGCCACTCCTATCCCGAGTCCCTTCTTAAGTCTTCCCTGTCTATAATGATTTCAAAGCTGCAACTTCCGAAAACCGAAAGCCCAACTCATTGCTTGCCCTTATCTCTTGTCTTTGATGTTTTTTTTTTAACTTTTTAGATTTGTTAATGATGAATAAATTATGTTAAGAGTGATTATTTGGATTTGATTTAGTTGTTTGGTTATTCACAATGCAAGAAAAAAAAAGAGAGTTCATTTGATTGACAAGAAAATCTAAGGAGAAAAGAAAATCTTGAAACAAATTCGATAGAGGAAAGAAAAGAAGATTGGGGAAAGAGCATAGAGGCTGTAGAAAAAATATACATATATATTTTTGGTTTTTCATTTTTTTTAAAAATTATTATTATATTATAGTTATATTAAAATAATGATCAAATGGGTATCTTAATAAGAGTAATGTTACATCTACAACTAGATTTATAATAACTAGATTTTACAACCAACTATACTTGCAATTTGAGTTGGCAAAAATTAACTAGATTAGGAAAAAAATGAATAATTGAAGTTACAATCTATGATATTGTAATTATATCTTCAAAAGGATATTGTTAACTCAGGTTGTAGAGAGAGTTTGGTTGTAAATAGGTTGTAAGTGCAGTTTTATTCTTTTTGGTCTGATAACTTTTAGGGGTTCAAATAGTTTTTTGACAATTTCAAAACAATACTTAGGGGGTTCGAGGTCAATATCCTCTTTATTATTAGTATTTACTTATCTAAATATATTATGTTGCATCAAATTGTATTAATAAGTTTGAAAAACTGGACTTTTTTTTATTTTTGCCCGTCCCACTCTCCCACTCTCCCAAACTCTTGTCTCTTTCTCAACTTTTCTTTGTTTTCTCTCACGTTTAATAGTCAAACTTATTTTCTTGCAGTCAACCGCATCATTTCCGACCTACTAAAGACTAAAACGTACTCCATATCCATTGCATTGCATCTGGCTTCCTTTTTTTTTTTTTTTTTCTTTTTCCAACCTTGCATTCATCTCTCTTTCAAAGAGTTAAACTAAGACATGTACGTTTTAAATTTAATATGATTACTTTGAACGTGAGAACTTAGAGGAAACACACTGGATTAACATTAAAACAATTGAAGAATTTTAATTACTATTTACATTGTTTAAACTCAATAACTCTGACAGTTAAAAAATTTAATAATAAAAAAATTCAATCACCTTTAATGATATTAATTAATTATTGAAATGTGTATTTATTCTCTTTTTTCATTGATATATTTTCTATAACTATCAACCACCCATTTATAAAAACCATAAGGTATAAAAGGGATGGAGAGGGGATCGTTATTCGTTAAAATTGTCACATCATTAGGAACGGCACTTGACCATTATTATTTTAGTATACATCATTTATGATGAAAAATTTAGGATCTCATATCATTATTCTTTGAATAAAACTAATCTAACGTTATTCCTAAGTATTATCAGGACACAAACTTGGGATCCGTAACATTATTTATCTAATAAACATATAACCATTAATTCGTAATTAATACTGGAACATAAAAAAAGACAAGAAATAAGAAGAAGTGAAAGATCACTTTGGTTACTCGAACATTATTCCATCATGCACCGGCTACATTAAAGTACCCTGGCATTCCCTCATCAGTTATACAAAACGATAAAAGATGTTTTCAGATTAACTCGTAAGACTAGTCGAGTATCAACATTCTGTGTATATGATCAATGCACCATTCTAACTTGCCACAAATTTGACCATGGCATCTTCCATAAAACGAGACAAAAGTACGTACTAGGTGGCTTGACTTTTCTCTGCTAGACTTTTGCGCGCGGTAACGAAGATTTCTATGTGAAGGAAAGTTTTTGGAATACACCACTCGTGTCAACGTCACATAGTCTGAGATACGATCAAGAACATTAACTTTAAAAACAAAAAATGATACTATTGAGAGCAGATTGATTATTAATTAACTGATACAATCCGTTAATCACGACAGAAGCTTAGATTAGACTATATAAAAGATCCTTTTCTGTAATTCTCCATGATCCTTCTGTTTCTCTCTCTTCTAAGCTTTCTGAGTTTCACAAGAGCAGTTGATCCAACATACATTTATCATGTTTGTGAGAACGACACAAATTTCACTAGAAATAGCACCAATGAATCAAACCTAAAGCTTCTCCTCTCTTCTCTTACCTCCAGCGCCAGTAGCAACAACGAGTTCTACAAGACCACCGTGGGCGAAGACCCTGACAAGGTGTATGGCCTCTTCCTTTGCCGAGGCGATGTCTCGATGAGCACCTGCCAAGACTGCGTCACTTTTGCTGCTAAAGAAATAACAGTGCGTTGTAATGTTCAAAAACAAAGCATAATATATTACGAAAAGTGCTTTCTTCGTTACTCTCAAACGAATCTTTCTTACGTAGCTACCCGAGACAAAGTATCTTATGTGTTCATGTGGAATATAGAACGCGAAAATAATACTGATAGGTTTGACCAGAAAGTGTGGACTTTGTTGACGGAAGCTGTAGGTGAAGCTCAAAATAGTCCAAAGCTGTTTGCGACGAGAAAGGATAATATCTTAGACGGAGAGTTCGAAACACTGTATGGTCTAGTACAGTGCACGCCGGACTTGTCAGAAGATGATTGTGGTCTTTGCCTTCGACGATGTATATCAAAATGGCAAGATTGTTGTACTCTAAGGATAGGAGGGAGAGTGTTGTCTGCAAGTTGTAATATCCGGTATGAAACGTACCCGTTCTATGTTGGGGCCACAACTGAGGCACCGGCGCCGGCACCTGCACCATTACATGTAACAGCATCAAAAGGTAAGGTGGAATGCAATTTCTGTTTTCTTAAATATTCATTCTTACATGTTATTTCAAAAGATTATATATATATATATATATATATATATATATATATATATATATATATATATATATATATTTTGTTGGAAAAATTAATAGACAGAGTACTACTTAAATAATAGACTTGTAAAGGTAATTGTGTATGAGTTAATTTTTCTTTTTCACTTTGTAGACATAATTATTTTAAAATCTTCTATTGTGACAATAAGACCTTTTCTTTGTATTGCATTATAAATTCAAAATAATCTCATACCTTCAGTACAATTAGTAAATCAATGCTTAAACAAATAAAAATGACAAAAAAACAATAATATAACTTATTAAGAGTTAATGAGGAAAGTCAATTCCACCAAGTCCTACAATTGGCATGTTAAATAGTTGGAAAATTTCTCACTTTTGCTCTCCAATTATATTTTTTATTCAATAAAGTATCAATTTTCCGAACTTCTGTCTAGATAATGTTATATATATTTGGGAGCTATATACAAGGATGTATTGAGTGAAAATATAATTTCGAAATTTTTAGTAAGTCCTCCTAAAATTGTTTCGATTTGGAGTACTTTTTTCTTTTTAGTGAAGATCAGTACTGCTATATAGACATGTTACGTATAAATATATTAATTAGAAATATACATTTGAAAGGAAGGAAAGCAACATGGATTGCAATTGGGACAACAGTATCAGCAGTTATCTTGTTGATTGGTCCTTTGGTATGGTATATGCGGCGAAGAAATAATAGACCTCAAGGTAATCGTTGAACAAATTAAATCTGCATCAACAAAAATCTCTATGCCTTTCTCCTTTCCTTTTCCTTTTTTTTTTTTTTTTTGTGGGTTTAACTAAATGCGGTTTGGCTTGTATTTAGAGGAGAGTGCAAATAATCAAGAAGTTCAATTACTTGGGATGGGAGAAGATAGAATTGGAAGCGACTATTCATATGATATATTACGAGGAGAGCAGGTGCAGCCTCAAGAGTTCCCCCTCTTCCAACTAGGTCTCACACTTGAGGCCACGCAAAATTTCTCTGATGATAATAAGCTTGGAGAAGGTGGGTTTGGCCCTGTGTACAAGGTAATTAATTCTAAGATGATTGCACGTCAAGCAGTTATTAGTAGTAGTATATGGTATTTGGTCAAATACAATCTAGTTATGCTAGAGGACATATTTTCGTCATTATGACAGAAAGCTATTTTTCAGGGAATATTAGCGGATGGTAAGGAAATAGCAGTGAAGAGGCTCTCAAGAACATCGGGGCAAGGGCTACAAGAATGAAGTTACTTTAATTGCTAAATTACAACATAAAAATCTTGTCAGACTCTTGGGATGCTGCTTAGAGGGGAATGAGTTGCTGCTCATCTACGAATATATGCCCAACAAAAGCCTTGATTTCCTCCTCTTTGGTTGGCCTTCCAAACTTTCTGTCGCATTCTAATGAACAATAAGATATATAACTAATTAATTAACAACATTTGCTTTTGTATATAATTACTTTTTTGTCAGATTCAGCGAGGAAAGTACAACTAGACTGGAAAACACGAATAGGAATCATTAATGGTATTGCACGAGGTCTTTTATATCTGCATGAGGATTCTCGACTTAGAATAATTCATCGGGACCTTAAAGCTAGTAATGTTTTACTAGACCATGAGATGAATCCAAAGATATCGGACTTTGGAATGGCCAGGATATTTGGTGGAAATCAAAGTGAAGCTAATACTAAGAGAGTTGTTGGAACATAGTAAGCGCCTTTATTTTTTTATTTTTACTCTGTCGCGACTCTGTTTCCCACCTGTGGTAAGTGCTTCTTTAAAAGATTGTCTTCATTCTGTGATGCCCATCAATTTCGATCTCTATTGTCTTTCTGCCTTCTTTGTTTGTCACAAGTAATATTTAAACTCTAATAATCAATAAGCTGTACAAGGCCAGATTAATTAACTAAAGCCTTTTTTATGTGGATGAATGCAAATGTAAGCCGGAAGTAATGCGAACAGCAAATGGTATAAACTAATCTGTTACTACAAACTATTGGGTGAATGCTATGATATGCAGGATAATTAACATCATTTGAGATGTGGAAGATTATTTATTAACCTCAATAAACCTATATTCTATTACGTTGTTTTGATATTCTGGTCGCTTCATATTATGAGGCTACTTATTTTATTATTCCAATTTTTAACAGTGGATATATGGCCCCAGAGTATGCTATGGAAGGACTATTTTCAGTTAAATCAGATGTTTTCAGTTTTGGGGTTCTTCTACTGGAGATTGTGAGTGGGAAAAAGAATAGTGGATTTTATCTTTCCGAACATGGTGAAAGCCTCCTTACTTATGTATGTATCCATCCTGGATCTGTGACTTTTAAAATGATTTCCAGTTAAATGATGTCTTCAATTTGAAATTGTTACTTCACATCATTGGGACAACTTTATGACTTGTTTAATGTTTCAGACATGGAAACTCTGGAGTGAAGGACATGCATTAGAGCTAATGGACCAAATATTAGCGGGGTCATGTGTTTCCGAAGAAGTATTAAAATGTATTCGTATTGGATTATTGTGCGTGCAGGAAGATCCAGCTGATAGACCTACCATGTCATCTGTGGTTGTTATGCTGGCAAGTGATACAATAGCACTTCCTAAACCAACCGAACCCGCATTCTCTGTTGGCCGAGTTGCTGGAAAATCATCTCAGTCATCATCTGATAATAAGGTTTCCTCTGTTAATGAGGTAACTCTTTCAAATGTGTCACCCCGGTGAAAATTATCATCATCTGATAACAGTTGATTCTTTGCTCTCATTATTCTCGTATTGGAACTTCCACAGACAATGACCATCATCAGGACAACATTTTGATATTCATCTTTTAATAGACTTGTATTATACTTTTTCTCCATAAATTCATTTAATATATAGCATGGAAGAGTAGCAGTCATTGAGCTTTACTATGAAAATAAACTTGTGAGATCAAAATGTGGCATTATATAGAGCAATCATTTTAAGCAGGTTTTAGCAGTGTGGTCTGGCAGCCAAATCACTATTAGAGCTCAAACAACTTGAACTATTATAATCCTGATCTATCAGCTCTGTTTTTGAGAAAGAAGTTTCTTAACATGATGCCAATAAAAGAAAACATAACAAAGTGGTCTAGTGTTCGAATTCCTCGAAACTACTAACGTGGAACTAAAACTCTCTTTGTGGGTAATTAAATTAGGACAATCACCATCCAAATCATCATAATCAACAATATGAAGAGTATAACTATCAATTACTCTACCCTAAGTGAATATGTTTTTGTACAATTTTTGTCTCAAGGAAACATTCCCAAATATAAGCTATTAAAACATCAAGATGCACGGCCAGGTCACATGCTTTGCTTCGATGCATTGGAGACTTTTTCTGATGATTGCCGTGCAACAAAAACACGAAACCCAGAAAAGCAAAAATGTTTATTGGAGCCTTTTCTTAACAATTCGATCGCTATTTAGTTTCAAAATTTGCCAACTTTGTCAAGAATATCGCTAATTGATTGACAAAAGCACATAAATGGACACAGAAAACAACATTCATTGAAACATGTCCAAGCATCAATATTCGAAATAATGACTGAAATAATTACATCTGCACAAAATATATTCTGAGGATCAATATCTCTCAAAATTCAGAAATATGCATTAACGAATTACTTGCCTACAAGCTCGACGACAATTTCCTCTTTAAGTTTTTATCGGAGCTTCCACCATCATCTACTGCAACTCTGGCCAATTCCTTCCACCTCTGGGAATTCCCCCTGACATCTTTTGCTCTTTCTCCTTCCATAACTTCCCTTATACACTTCTCTATCACTTCCCTTGTCACAATTCCTTTTTCATTTACTCTGACTCCAACTCGAACTCCAACTCCAACCTGCCACGCATCCGCAATGAACTTAGCATCAGTTGGTTGATCTGTCCACTGTGGCATTGCCACCATCGGCACTCCCAAGCTCAGAGCCTCAATTGTTGAATTCCACCCACAATGTGTCATGAAACACCCCACCGACTTCTGAGCTAGGACTTTTAATTGAGGATTCCAACTCACTACCAAACCCTTGTCAGATATTTCCTCAGAGAAGTTGCTGGAAGCTTTTCCTTTTCCGATTCCCTGACTACGCACAAGAAGTAGCAGTTACTCCTCTTCAGCCGTTATGCTAATTCCTCCATCTGCTCTTCTCCCAATGCAGCCAGGCTTCCGAATGCTACATAAACAACAGATTCAGTTTCCTTTAAGTCTAGCCATCACATGCAAACATCTTTGTTGGGTTTGAAAAGGCTGAGGTCGTAATCGTTGCCATTTTCCATGCGCTTGTCCAAGTATATAGATGGAATCGTTGGTCCAATGCTCTCAATTGGGCGCTGACTCGCCGTCCAGTTTACTACCTAAAGGAAGTTAACAGAATTTCTCAACTAGTACACTATTATGATAGGACATATTGAATGTGCATTGGGGACTTTGAATTACCTCTTCTTCCCGCTTATCAAAAGTGTTGCACAGATCCATTTCGGTTCAAGAATATTTGACATTTGATTCACGACGCCTTTCCGTAGTAATGGGTAAACATCAGCTTTAGAAATGGACGATGGTAGATCATTATTCGCTAGCAGTGGCATCGAAGGCAACGATACCATACACCCTTCGGAAGGAACTTCCATTGTGCCCTTATAAGAATGATGGTAAATTGCGTTAACTGCCCAAGATTGAGTGAAAAATGGGGCTCCTTCCAGGCCAAATCTCCGGGCTACGTCTAACATCCGTGGCATACACGAGTCATAAGCGATTAACTCAAGTGGATATCCAGAGCGTTTACTCTTTTCAATGAGTTTGGCTAGGCATTGTGGAAATACAACTTCCTTGTGTTCAATATATTCTTCAAAGTTGTGTACTGTTACTCCTGCATCAGACCCATCAGAAATGAACTTAACGTCAATGGAGCCGCTTGCGCTTTGCATGGATATGAGGGACGATTTGGGGATGACTAGGGTTACTTTGAGGCCTTTTGAGCCTAGACGCTTGGAGAATTGGTGTTTGGGTTTATATGACTTTGTGCTGCGAAAGGGATTACAAGGACGCGTGTTTCTCTACCTCTTTGCTCCTCCATTTTTCGTCAAAACTCTTTGACATAACATACAAACATATAACGTTTAAAGAGCCAGAGGAGGATTTGACATTGTCTATCAATTGACAAAAAAATAGAGATAATGCCAAAATCCAAGGACAGAGAATTTAATTTCCGTAAATTTTAAGTAAGAATACGTAAGTTTATTTGTCTTCATCAACTTAGCTCTTACTCTGATCAAATCATGAAAATAAGAATTGAAAATTCAGATTCTTCACATATTCAATTTAAAAGAAATCTTCCTTGGATACGAGATCGTTTGTCTTTTGTTAAAAGATAGAGACCCAAAACCCAAAAGCTATTAAATCAAGACAAATACCACTTCACCCTTCTGGTTTTTATTTATTAATGTAATTCTGTCACATCAACAATATAATAATTCGCACATATGCTATAAACTAGCGGCTATAGAGTAGTCTCGGACTAACCCGAAGAAAATGATCCCATTCCCATATGATCAATACCCAAATTCTAACGCATAAGATTTTGACATCATTGCCTACGTACAAAGGCATAAACAACTCATTTACATGACTGCTTACGTATCAAAACTTTGACCCAATTTGGCCTAAATTTCAAAGATAAGATTGAAAAGGTCTAAAAATATCGTAATAGCATAAATAATTAACAAATGCATGTTATATAGAAATTATTTACTTTAACAATCAATATAATTGGTGACAATTGGGTGCTTGCATAATTTTAAACACTGAACGTATGCCAGCTTACTGTCACGAGCTTAGAGATTTGTATAGCACGCTCGTACGACACTTAGACAACTTGACTCAAAAGTTGCTAAGTAAGCATTGATGCTAGTCTTCTCGCTCAAGGCGAAGAAATGACCGTTGAGTCGAAGAGCCTGTAGACAAAGTAGAGAAGAGATGAAGACAAGGAATGCTAAGCAAAAGAGCTTTGTATTATAGTAAAGAGCTTTACAATGCTTGAATACTTGTGGATTTGTGTGGATTCTTGTAGCTTGTTGTGGATGATTTACAAATGAGCTTAGAGGGGTTTATATAGTGAACCACCTCTCAAATGAATGACCTAGATCTAATGCATTTAAGTGTCCTAATTCATTCTTATCTACTAAGTTACCTAGATATGTACAAGAGAATATTATCTGCTAAATAATCTAGATAAATACAAGAGATAATTATAGAAGTTTATCTTGCTAGAGAATTCTAGAAGATGGGTTTGGGCCTAGGCTTTCTAGAAGCTGGGCTAAGCCTCTAAGGGCATGTTTGGGAGGCAGGATAAAAGGGGGGATTGGACTATTTTTAAGACTATTTATCCTATCTCTTGTTTGGAACATTTTAAGGAGATTGGGATTAGACTAATGCTAGTCCCAATAGTATCCAATTCATGGAACAACTTGTCCCATGGTTCACCATGGGACTCCTTATCCCAAGTTTGGACTAATATTTTATTTTTTATTCTTATTATAATTAATAATATAAGTGATATAATATAATAAAAATAAAATAAAATAAAATAATTATTAATAAAAACATTAAAAAGATAATATAAAATATTTATCGATAAAAATTAAAAATAAATATATTATCATTAATAATTTTAGAAAAATCAATATAATGCAAAAAGAAATATTATTACACTCATATTAATATAAAAATAAAAAATATCATAAATATAATAAATAAGTACATTGTTCAATTAATAATTCCAAAATAATATTAAATTTATATAATAAAAATGAAATATTACCAAAAAATTATTATAATAACATAAACACTTAGAAATACAATAATTAATACAATTAATAATTCCAAATATTATTTTTATATAATAAAAATAAAAAATTATTAAGAAATTAATATAATAATATAAACATTTATAAATATAATAATTAATTGAATTACTCAAATAATTAATTCCAAAATAATTTTTTTACATAATAAAATGGAATATTATTTAAAAATTAATATAATAATATGAGCATTTATAAATACAATAATTAATTGAACTACTCAATTAATAAATCCAAAATAATTTTATTTTTATATAATAAAATAGAATATTATTAAAAAATTAATATAATAATATAAACATTTATAAATACGATAATTAATTGGATTACTCAATTACTAATTTCAAAATAATTTTATTTTCATATAATAAAAATGAAATATTATTAAAAAACTATTAATAAAATATAGAAATTTATATATAATAAATAATTATATCACCTTTGTAATAATTTCATAATATAGTATAATTTTTAATTATATTTACATATTTAATTATTTTATCCAAAATTAATCTTCATTATTCACTTATAAAAATGATTTAATAATAATTAAAAATTAATCCAAAATATTAAAATTATTATTTATAATTTATATAATAATTAATTCCTAATTAAATGTAAAATATGTTAATTTTTATAAAAGCATTAACAAGTTTTTAAATATTTTTAATAATATTAAATTAATTTTTGTTTAAATCAAACTTGAATTAAAATAATTTATTTCATATTTAAAAAATTGATTTCTAAAATTTTATTATATACTATATAGTCTAGTCCCATACTACACCAAACATAATATAGTACTATTTATAGTCTAGTCCAATCTAGTCCAGTCCAATCTAGTCCAGTCCTAATACTAATCTCAATCTCTGTCCAGTCCAGTCCAATCCTGACTCCCAAACGTGCCCTAACATCTTTGGGCCATTCTAGCAAGTAAATTGGGCAGGTCGTGACATCCGTCCCCACCTAATTCCGCGACGTCCCTGGTGCGCTCTCATCCTTGTAGCGTTGGATGTGCTTGCTAAATTGCCACAAGGTGTCTTCGCGTTCCCAACTTGCCTCACTATCTGGAAGGTTTTTGCACCTTATCAAGTATTCCGTGCATGGTGGAACTCCCCTCTTTCGTATTACTCGATCCGCAAGGATGTATTCCACGTCCTTGTCGAATGCGATAACTACGGCTGTGGGTGCTCTCTTAGACTCGCTTCGACTAGGATCTTCCTTGTCCTCATGATAGGGCTTGAGGAAACTGACATGGAAGACCGGATGAATCTTGAGGTTGGGTGGTAATCGAACCTTGTAGGAGACTTCACCCACTCGCTTGAGAATTGGGAAGGGACCTTCATATTTTCGCACCAACCCCTTGTGCACTTTACGAAGTGATTTGAATTTTTGGGGTAGGAGCTTGACAAGTACCAAGTCCCTCTCTTAAAATGCGAGGTGTCGTCTCTTCGTATCCGCCCACTTCTTCATCCGTTTGGCGGTCTTGTCCAAGCATGCTCTTGTAATATCGGCTTGCTCATGCCATTCTTTTGCAAGCTTGTAGACCGCTGAGCTTTTTCCTCCATATGTCGAGGCTATGGCATGTGGAGTCATTGGTTATTGTCCCGTCACAATCTCGAAAGGACTCTTGTCCGTTGCCTTGCTCCTTTGGAGATTATGTGAGAATTGGGCAACGTCTAGCAACTTTGCGCAATCATGTTGATGAGCGCTCACATAATGCCTCAAGTATAACTCGAGCAAGGCATTGATGCGCTCGGTTTGCCCATCAGTTTGAGGATGGAAGCTTGTTGAGAAGCTCAAGTCGGTCCCCAACATTTTGAAGAGCTCTCCCCACAAGCGTCCCGTGAAGCGAGGGTCACGATCACTCACGATATTTTATGGAACCCCCCATAGCTTTACTATGTGCTTGAGGAATGCTCGAGCAGCTTCGTCTGCGGTGCAATCCGTAGAGATGGATATGAAGGTGGCATATTTGCTGAACCGATCAACTACCACCATTATGCTTCCATACCCTTCGGATTTTGGCAAGGCCACGATGAAGTCCATCGAGACACTTTGCCATGGCTTTTCTGCAATGGGTAGGGGTTCAAGCAACCCCGCTGGACGTTGGTGCTCAACCTTGTTTTGTTGGCACACAAGACAAGTCCTTACATAGCCCTCCACGTCTTCCCACATTTGAGGCCAATAATAGGAATCTTGCAAGAGTGCAATAGTTCGTGCCATACCTGGGTAACCAGCCCACTTAGAATCGTGGCACTCCTTGATGATCTCCTTCTGCAAGTTTTCATGTCTTGGCACGAAGAGGCGATTACCCGTTGTGGGGAATAGGCCTTCATCATGCCAAAAACATTGTATCTTCCCTTCACTTGCTAATTTCAAGAGATTATTGGCTATGGGGTCGTGCTCTAGACCTTGTTTGATGTGGTCGATGAGCACAACTTGTGGACGACTTGCACTCAAGGTGGCAAGTTTCGTCTTGCGACTTAGAGCGTCGGCCACAATGGTTGTCTTACCCGCTTTGTACTCAAGCGAGTCTTGGAGTTGCTTCTCTAACTCCACAAGTTTGGGTGGTGCCATGTGATAAGGCACCATGGCTGGAGGCTTGGCAACGAGTTCCAACTCGATTTGGTACTCCACACTTCCCGTTGTGGAGGTAACTTCTTTAGAAGTTCTTGGGGTATCACATCCTTATATTTATCAAGGATGGCTTGAACTTTCCTTGGCATTGGGTCCTCGGCAATGGCAACGTCCTCACCAATGTTTAGTTCTCGAATGGTGGCAAGGGAACTTGGATCCATCTTTTTCCCCCATTTGAATTGTAGTGCGGAGGGCGTTTTGCTTTCAACCTTTGCTACACGTTCCGCCATAACTATGCATGATTGACTCCCATCGAGGATGTGAAGGGAGTTAGAGGTTAGTATGGGAAAAGCATGGACTTGATCGAAGAATTCCATGCCAAGCACTACTTGGAAGTTGTCTATGGGGACGATGGAAAAATCAAGCTTTCCACTCCATGTGCCAAGTTGTACCAAGGTTGCCTTGTATACTCCCAATATTGCCGTGGCGGGTGAATTTACCGCTTTGATGGTACCTCCTCCATTAACATACTTGAGGCCTAGCCGTTTGGCCTCGTCTTCGGAAATGAAATTGTGCGTGGCTCCAGTATCAAGCATCGCACGCACATCCTTGCTGTTGATGGTGGCACTCACATACACGAGACCCTTTTGCATATGTGTGGGTCTCTTGAGTGCGCCAATTGTGCGGAGAGAACCCATCCCCGCTTGAGGCTCCTCATTTTGTACTTTCTCTTGTTGAGCGGCTAGAGCGTTGAGAGCCTTCCCCTTTGGGCAATCCCGCACCCAATGAAGACCATCACAAATAAAGCAAGGACTTTTAGGTTTGGGGGTGTCGGACTTACCTTTGTTAGGTGTGTCGCGCTTTTCTCCCCCGGTTGGTTTCCGTGCACCACCTTCCTTTCGGCCATTGTCCTTCTTGGAATTCCGCTCTCCCCCACCTTTTTCGTGTTTGGTCTTCCTCTCATTGGATTGGCATGTGTAGTCAATGAGGGACTCGGCCACGGCTATGGCGTCATCAAGGTTTTGTACGCCGCGCCTTTCGAGTTCAACCCTCTCCCAATCTTTTAACCCGTCGAGGAAGTAGAAGAGAGAATCATTTTCAGACATACCTTCGATTTCAAGGATGATGGTGGTGAAATCCTTGATATACTCACAAATCATGCTGCTTTGCTTCAAACGGCGGAGGCGACCCCTTGCCTCCTTCTCGGCATTGCTAGGAGAGAAGTGCTTCTGAAGCTCTCTCTTGAAATCCTCCCATGTACGAAGGGAGACGATGCCTCTGCCCATATTGCCATGCTTGCGACGCCACCACAATTGGGCTGCATCTCGAAGGAATATGGGTGCAATGACGATCCTCGAAGCATCATCATTGACACGCTTGGCTTCGAAGTATTGCTCCAAGCCAAATAGGAAGTTTTCAACTTCCGTGGCGTTGCGAGTGCCATTGTATGTGACGGGAATGGGCACGTGCATGGTGCTTAGCCCACTTGTGTAAGAAGGGTTAGCACGATCACATTGATGCTTCTCCCATTCTGTGCGGGATTCTTCCACATCCGCACGAATTGCTCACAACTCATTTTCCACAAAGGTCCGTAAGCCGATGAGCTCTCGTGTAAGATTATGTAACTCCTTTTCATAGGCGTTACTATACTCAAGAATGTTGGACTTTGTTGCTTGGGTGATCTCTCCATAGTCCGTCTCTAAGCCTTCGAGACGGTCGGAGAGGCCCTCAATTGCATTGTCCATCCCTGAGATCGCTTGCTCTAAGCTTGCAACATGAGGCTCTAAAGACTCCGAAGGTGGAGCTTTGGACTTACCTCGTTTTCCTTGTTGACGTGGTTGAGGTTGCTCCTCTTGTCCACGAACTTCCTCCATGGTCACTTCAAGGTCGGATGCCATGCTCTTGTGCTTAAACTGTGCTCTGATACCAACTGTCATGAGCTTAGAGGTTTGCGCAGCACGCTCGTGTGGCACTTAGGCAACTTGACTGAAAAATTGCTAAGTAAGACTTGATGCAAGTCTTCTCGCTCAAGGAGAAGAAAGGACCGTTGAGCTGAAGAGCCTGTAGGTAAAGAAGAGAAGAGATGGAGACAAGGAATGCTAAGCAAAAGAGCTTTGTATTATAGTAAAGAGCTTTACAATGCTTGAATACTTGTAGATTTGTGTGGATTCTTGTGGATTGTTGTGGATGATTTACAAATGAGCTTGGAAGGGTTTATATAGTGAACCACCTCTCAAATGAATGGCCTAAATCTAATACATCTAAGGGTCCTAATTCATTCTTATCTACTAAGTTATCTAGATATGTACAAGAGAATATTATCTACTAAATAATCTAGATAAATACAAGAGATAATTATAAAAGTTTATCTTGCTAGATAATTCTAGAATATGGGCTTGAGCCTAGACTTCCTAGAAGTTGGGTCAAACTTCTAACATCTTTGGGCTATTCTAGCAAATAAATTGGACGGATCGTGACGTTACGCCGCGGTAACGTTATATATGCGCGAAGTTAAGGCAGCCATTGGAACTGTTAAAAAAAAAAAAAAGAGAAATAAAGATGGATAATATGGTAAATTAAGTACATTAGGGTGGGACAAATGCCAATGGTTAGTTGCCAGGTTGATTGCTTTTGTTTCAAAAATAATTGTTCTTAAACTGTACTCGGTACGGGCTCGGTATCTTTTTTTTAAACAGCTGGAATCTCGATGGGCAAAAAATATAATCTATTTTATAAAGGTTTTTAAAAGTAGGAACCTTTGGCTTTAGAAACCACTTGTGCTTTTTATATGCAAGTGTCTAATCTACCCCAACATTAAAAAAATAAAAGAAAAAAAACTTGATTATAAAATATTAATAATTAAATATTACATAAAAAAGAATAATACGTATATCTATTTTGATAATTTAAATATAATAAAAGTTAAAACATTTTGATTTATCAGATTCTTTTATCCTAATTTTGAAAAACACACCAATGTTTTCAAAAGGGTTTATTAATTTAGTTACCTTCAACTTTTCTTGTAACTTAATTTTTTCTTTATTAGTATAGTAGAAACTAATTATTTGAATTTTGTTAAGTTGGTTATTTCTCTAAAACAGTGGAAGCTGTTTATTTTTTAAATAACAGCAATTTCAAAAAACCGGTCCTGATAGGTAACGCGGGTTAATCAGAATTGAAATGCCACTAAAAGTGCAAGTTGATAAGATTTACAAGGTACAGGTACAGTTCATCATTGTACAGAAAAAAAAAAATGGTTAATAATATTAGTCAGTCGCATTTTAAGATCTCGAAACAATGACACAAGGGAAACAAACACTCGAGTCAGACCACAGCTATGATATTCTCTTCCATTACGAAGAGTAGTGATATGGAAATGTCTTCTAAGAAATAGTAGAGATAAAATTTGCTTGCATTAGCAAACAGGCACTAAAGAATTGACGAATGGAGCAATAGTCAATAATCAATTTCAGGGTCCCAATAATTCAAGAATGTCAGAAACCTGAGCCGTATAATAATCTGGATGTATGCCATTTGAGGGGTCTTGAAGAGTAGATTGAGTTGTCACACCTGCACATTTGATTAGAGGTTCTATATGTTTCAGCACGAAATGAGGATGATAAGGAAACCATTTTTGGTTTGCTAGTAAATCACAAAACCTGAAAGAACAAGGAGAGTTCTGCAGCCCGCGTTCTGTCCAAATAAAATATCAGTGTTTAAATTATCACCCACCATACACATTCTAGAGGCATCAATCTGAAGTCTGCAAATCAAAATACCGTAAGAACAAAAATTAATTTCCAATAACATCATCATTGATTTTTATGCAATCTCATGAACTAAGAATGGATGATGAGCACATAAAGCGATCTAATGTCTCATATTCTTGTTTAATTATTGCCTAATGAAAGAAAATGTTACAACTATTAACTCACTTTTTTAATAAAAACTCCATCATGAAAGTTGATGGTTTTCCAACTACAATAGGCTCTCTTTCAGTTGACCCACACATGGCAGCAACCATACACCCCGCACCTGTAAATATACATTGAAGCAACTTGCCAAACGTGCATTTTACATACGAAAGCTTTCTTAAGTAACTCTTACCAGGCCACTCCTGCAGATCAGTCATATGTCCCACTGCATCGCGATTGGTAGCAATAAAAAGACACCCGGGATTCTCACGAATGCAAAGCGTTCCATACCTGGTAGTCAAAGTCCATGGAAAAATAATTAAATAAATAATAAACATAAAAATAAAAACTTTCTCAAACATAATTAAAGGAAATCTTTTTAAAATTCTTATGTAATTCTGTCTTAGAGGTAATTAGGCAACAAACTTAACATGGAACATAAGTAAGGGATTTAGAGTTTCTTACTGGAGCTTGTAATAGTTAATGTTTGGGTCTAATCCAACGACAACTGCTCCAACCTGGTACCATAAATGCAACATAAAAACTTAAATTAAGAAGAAAAATAAAGAAAGATAAATAAGTGAAAAGAAAAGGATAAATTGCTCCAAGAAATTTGGACAAGTTAGATATGTTATATTACACTCTTATCATGTTGAAAGAAGGAATTTGATTTCCACTGTACCCTTTTCTCACCATCATCCTGCAGAATGCAAAAGGTGAGGCTCTAAATATTAAGTACTTGAAAAAAAAAAAAAAATCTGCACTCTCAGATTGGATTGAATAAAAAGAATGATGATACAAATAGGCTTTAAGTAACACATATCACTATCATATAATTGTAGGTAGTTGGAACATCAGTTTCACCACAAAATCAAGAAACTAAAGTTTCTTTTCTCAGCAGAGAAAATTTTTAAAATTTGGGCAACTTATCAGTTCATGATGTGAAGATATTTTGGTGTAAGCTTAAACGGGATTGCAGCACAAATCAACTAGAAGCAACCCCTATAATCATAGTTAACAACACCTAATATTGCAATAACTTCAATGGAGAATTTTATGCTAGTATAATAGCAAAGTTTGACATGATGATTTTCAAAATTAACCAAGCATGATAATCTAAATGATGGAGTAGATAAGGACAGTGCATGAGTTTCAAAATTGACCAGTCAATTTGCATAGAGTAGATAAGGACAGTGCATGAGTTTCAAAATTAACCAGTCAAGTTGCATAGAGTAGACGAGGACAATATACGAGGTTCTAAATCAGTGGATGCCTAAGGTGAGATATATGTGATTAAGAAGAAACCATATAAAAGGTATTGACATTTTGTCTCCATCAACTCAGAAGGGCAGAGTTGAATTAAATTAATTAAAAATGGAAAATAGATTGAAGCACTGAAGAGAAAACCAAATAATTATTTCATAAATGGGTTATAGGATGAAACCTTTGATGGAGTTAGCGCTCTAAACATTGAGATCACATGCGGATAAATAATAATAACAATAATGATACTAACAACATTAATAACATCTAAAAACAAAATAAAACTTTACTGGACCACCAAGGCCTTCATATCCAGCAAGTTGCAGCTCTTCTAATATGCCAACACAACCAATTACATAAACCTGAAAGAGGAAAAATATCCAGGAACCACAATCAAAAACCAATATTGTCACCAGCATAACAAACATTTGAGCAGTAATGTGGATGTCAATTTATAGACCAATAACGGCATCTTTCCAAGCATAGGGAGTGCCATCATGGATTCCAACTTTGATGACAGACTATGAGATAACTGCAGCAATTATTAATCTACCCAAATAGTTAAAATTTGTCTCTGATCATAAACAGCTCTAATAATAATGGACTCACTTGTAAGCAGAAAATACAGTAAGCAACATTAATATCTGTAATAATCAGGCAAATAATGGTGTAATTTACTATAGAAAACTACTTTCCCCATTTCCAACTCCTAACAGTGAGAACCACAGAATTTTGCTCTAAGGAAACATAAATTACATGCATAAAGAAGATAACAAACACTTTGTAAAGAGAAAATGGCATAAACACAAATAAGAGTGATAGAAATCCAAATTTGTAAACAATAATCAAAAGGCCAAACCTTCTTTTCTTGAGGAAAACCATTGACTTTCAAGTACATCGCAGCTGCAAAAGATGACGAAAATATCTCATCCTACAAAATAATTACAAAATATAAAAGAGAGAGATTCAGTGAGCTTTGATTCTAAAATGTCATCATAAACTAATGTCAATATTTTGTAATGTGTCCAGAAATAATAAAACCTCATGAACTGAGACTCCAAGAGAATGGAACTTATTGGCATATTGCCTTCTCGATTTCATGGAGTTGTTGGTCACAAAAACCAGCTTCTTCCCCTTTATTAATACAATGGTATAAAATCAAAACACAAATTTTCTTGAATAAGAAAGAAATGAATAAATTGAAAACAAATTAAAGCGAAACCTTCGATCGAAGCATGTCTAATGTGTGTGCAGCTCCATCAATGAGTTCATCGCCCTTCCAAATCACACCTGATTGACGAATGAAACTCAAGCAATTCAACTCAAGGAAAATTAATAACTAAACAAACAAAATGAAAAGACTAATGTGACATACCATCACAGTCGAAGAGAAAAGCGTCGACTGAGTCAAAGAGAGCTCTAATGTTGTCATTAGAGAGAGCTTGCGAGAGTCCATTGGGACCATCCATGGCAAAGCTCGGTGTTCTTCTCCGAGAGATGTAAATTGAAGTGCCTCGCTATGTTTGTAAACTAACAACATAATATCCCGCTTGAAAAATTGACTCTTGTGATCAGTGCCTTGTTAAACATATTGTATGAAAAATCAACATGTTGTGAAATTTAGATTAGTAAATTAAATCTTGTGATCTGATGCTGCTACGTCACACTCGCCGGCAACTCCATAACGACAACAGCTATAAAAAAAAAAAATAATAATAATAATAATATGCACGTGTTGGACCACACTGACATATAATTTATATATTTCAGCGAGGTTTATTGGAAACACCAAAACACAGCAGGCGTGTGAATATTATTTCCTTCACGACTATCGAGGACACGTGGGCGGAAAAGGATCATAAGAACTTTTATTTACGTCACTGCTTATGTAACAAAACACTTTGAATCAAACTTTGATGGATGTTTGGTCTAAATTTCATGGACAATATTTACTATAATTTTCCAAAAAGAAAGAATCGCTACCCAATCGCCCCAGCATGCGTGGGTGGGGCATTAAATTTGACTCTAGTCCTTAGTGCACGCGGATAATAGTGCGCATACACAGGGCGCATCTATGCTCGGGCCCCTCCGAACAAATGCTAAGTCTTTAAATGTTATAAAAAATTCTAGGAGTACCAGATGCTTTATAATTGTACATATTGGCCCCATTAGGTTAAAAAAAAAAAAGCCAAATATAATATAGTTTAGGTATAAATAAGGGGTGATTTTATTCTCCACATAAATCTTTTTAAATTTCTCATATTCTTATAAATGACTAATAAAGTATTAAGTATCCTGTTATTCATTTATTTTATTTATTATTTTTATTATTTCACTCCTAATAAGCAAAAACTTACCTTTTTATATTAAAGCCTTCTTTCTTGAATTCCTCGTACTTTTAAGCTCTGTTCGTTTATGAATTCAAATCCTGTTTTCTGTGTTACACGTTTTTCAATGTAATTTATATTCAATCTTAATCACGTATCTTTTTCAAAATTTAAAATAATTCAAAATCAACTACATATTTCTAAATTTAATTGAAAACAAAAATACCGAATTCATAAAGTAACACACCCTTAGTTACAAAAGGCAAATTCACACTTGATTTCTCTCTCTCTCTCTCTCTCTCTCTCATCATGACCTTTTTTTGACATATAAAATATGTAAATATTTAATAAATTTTCCATCAAAATTGGATAAATCATAATGAATTCAATGAAAAAATTGAAAGAAAACTAAATCTGAAAAAAAATTCAATAAATTATTCATTTAATGAATTCAATGAATTTATTGAAGTTATAATGAATTTCAATAAAAAATTTATTGATTTAGATTAATTGATATATTTTTTTTTTGTTGCTTTATTTTCAAAATTTATATAAGAGTATGTTTGATCAAAGTTAGAAACCTTAAATATCAATCAATCAATATTTTCTCATACCCAATATAGTGTTATTTTTTGCCCCAAAACCAAAATCCTAGTCCCCCACTATGCATACAGCTTGGATTTAAAAGTGATTTTTGATTGTTAAAAAAAAAATGGAAACTGAGCAAGCTAGGTTCGAAAATAAAACAGAGAATAATATCAGAATTTTCAATAATGTCTAAGAGATGGAATTAATGAGATAAATAAAATGTCCGGCCGGACACCAAATGATTAATCTTTTTAAATAAAAATACAAAAAATTAAAAGAATTTTGTAAGGTGAGTGTATTACAATATCATTGTACACCCAATGATTTTGCATCATGAAATAAATAAATAAATAAAACTTTATACTCGTTAACAAAGAATACCCAATGGTTGATTAATATTAATTGGTCTTACATATAATTAATGATTCTGGTTTGGTGGAATGCATTTTTCTATTAAAGAAAATGATTTTTTGTCGAGATTTTATAGTACTATTCTCAATAAGCTGTCCACTTCATAGCGATGTGTATATCTTGATGTGCTCATGTTGTTGTCCAATTTATATAAAAAGCGAATGACCGAAACAATATTATTGCACATCACACAAATGCATTACAATATATATAGTTCGAAGATCAGTTGCCTGCAAGTTCCGTGACAACTTCATCTAGGTTCTTATGAGAGCTTTCACCATCATCTACTGCCTCTTTGGCCAATTCCTTCCGTTTCCGGGAATTCCATTTGATATCTTTGGCTCTTTCTGCTTCCTTGACTTTCCTTATACATTTCTCTATCTCCTCTCTTGTCACAATCCCTTTTTCATTTACTCTTACTCTAACCCCAACTTGCCACACATCTGCAACGAACTTAGCATTAGTGGTTTCATCAGTCCGTTGTGGCATTGCTACCATCGGCACAACCTACTGACTTGTGAGCTAAGACTTCTAGTTAAGGACTCCAACTCACTACGAGACCCTTCTCGGATATTTCCTCAGAGAAGTTGCTTGGAAGCTTTTCCTTTTCCGATTCCCAGACTACCCACAAGAAGTAGCAGTTACTCCTCTTCAGCCCCCATGCTAGTTCCTCCATCTGCTCTTCTCCCAGCGTCGCCAAGCTTCCAAATGATACGTTAACGACAGATTCAATTTCCTTTGAATCTAGCCATGTCATGCTTGCATCTCTGTTGTGTTTGAAAAGGCTGAGGCCGTAATCTTTTTCATTTTCCAAGCGCTTGTCCAAGTATATTGATGGAATTGTAGGTCCAATGCTCTTAATTGGGCATTGACTCGCCATCCAATTCACTTACCGTTAGAAGTTAACACATGATATTAATTACTAAGAGTTATTAGCTATCTATTACGGGCTTTGAACTTTTCAAGTATTTCTGTACATAGAAGGATTCAATAGAGCAGCACAAATATATATCTGAAGACTAAATTAGTTGATAAGAAATTTTATATGCACGGATTAGGGATTCTTGAGTTATCTCTTCTTCCAGCTTATCTGAAGTGCTGCACAAGATCCATTTGGGTTCATGAATATTTGACATTTGATTCAAGACGACGTTTTGGTGAGATACGTAATAGAAAGTTTCATAAATCAACGTTGGTAGATCATTGTACCTTAGCAGCGGCATCGCAGGCAACGAAACCATGCACCCTTAAATGAAGGAACTTTCAAAGACCCTTCATAAAGATGATAGTAAATTGCATTAACTACCCATGGTTGAGTGAGAGATTGAGCTCCATCTAGGCCCAGTCCTCTGGCTACATCTAGCACCCACGGCATGCCTGAGTTATAAACGATAAACTTTACTGGATACTCCGAGCATTTATGCTTTTCAACGAGTTTGGCTAGGCCTTCTGGGAATAGAACTCGGAAGATTTTTGCAGATGCATCAGAGTTTTCTACAGTTACTCCAGTATCAAACGCATCGGAAATTGACTCAATGTTGATCGAGCTGCTTTGGCTTGGATTGGATATGGGAGTGGATTTGGGGGTGCTGGGACAGGGATTGCAAGGATATGAGTTTCTCTACCTCTTTGTTCTTTCATTTTCCTTCAAAACTACCTGCCGCAAAACATACACATAAAACTAATTTATAGAGCCTGGAAGAGAATCTATCAATTAACAAATTAAATAGAGGAGATAATGGAAGGAGCAAAAATTTAATTTTGGTTCTTTAATTTATAAATTAATTTATGATCGTGAACAACCTCCTCACATAAGAATTGAAAATTATATTATATAAGAATTAATCTTGGCAATTACCTAAAATAAACAGAAATTTAATTATAAGAAAATGTCACTTTGATCGCTATTAGAGGAAGAATCTTGACTATAGAGAACACCAAAATATTGATTTTCTAAAATGAAAGTCAAACAGATTTTCCAAAGAAACTTGATATCAGAAAATAATACTGAATATTTCTTAAAAACAAGAATAAGTTTAAATTATGACACAATCAAATGCTTTTCCATAAAATGAGAATTGCATACTTAAGAAAATTTCTGATTTTGCAACATGAGTACAAAGTTATCAAACTAAAGCTATAGAAGTAAACACTTGATTATTGCATCTTTTGATAACTCAAATTAAAAATGTGAACCACAAAAAAATCAAAAGCTTAGTGCCCGAAAATGTGATTACTTTAATCTGAAAAATCAAAAGCTTAGTGCCCTAAAATGTTATTCCTTTAATCTAAAAAATCAAAAGTTAGTGCGCTAAAATGTTATTCCTTTAATCTAACCCTGAACTTCATCTATACCTCGCTTGAAGCTACTTACAAGCATTTTATATAGCCGGCTAGATAAAGTGACCTCCACGCCTAGAACGTAACTGAGCATAAAACAATAGAGAAAGTGAGTAATGAGAGAAAGGGTAAGAACTGGGAGACAAAATGAGCTGATGTATAGACAAATTATATGTTCTCTTCATAATTTACAAGCACATAGGCTAATGGCAGAAGAGAAGAAAAACATAAGAAGTTGATATAAGTAAATCCTATTCAAGTGCTTCCACACAAACTACCAGGAATGCTAAAGCAATTGCAGCATTCTGCACAACCTTGGCTTTTGTTTGAGCCCCCGAAAATTTCCCAAGATCGTAAAGAAATTTAGTCCGTTTCCTTCAATTTGATAAGATATCAAAAGGCACGACAGCTTCCAAATGATGCTGCAAACAATTAATTATGTGATACAGTAGCTTAGAAGAGAGTTTTTACCGTCCAAATGAAAATGCAGTTCGAATCCCAAATAATTATGAGCATATATACCTGAAAAACAGCAAAGCATAGAACTCTCAATTAAGCTTTCAGTGGCCACAAATCCAATGTGGAAGCAAACGAGCACCAAATAAGTAAATCTTCTGTGCGACAGCTTGAGCCTTTTGTAGGTGGCATTGCATATATAACAAGTTAGTATCACTTACTACCCTTAGGTTTTCATAAAAAATCATTCAGATGCAACTTTTCTCAATTTCATCAACGCCTTACCCTGCCATTTTGAAAATTCATCACATACTTCCTCACTAACAGTTCTCCTTATCTTAAGCTAGCCGGGGAGAGTTATAAATGGAAAAAGGCCAAAAAACTTCCCCTTCCATTCCCACCTGCCATTGCCACCACAGCCCTGGAATCGAATGATTTCATTCACCATTTAAACATGAACTCGTCACAGCCCCAGATAATAATAAAAAAATAAAAAAATAAATAAAAAATCCAATCCATCACCACCTAACCCAGGAAATTCATCCCTTACTACCGACAAACTTTATCTACTAGCATAATAAGCCAAGAACTTCATCCCTCGATGCCGGAAAATTTTATCTACCACCAACATAACCCAACTAAGGCAACCATTAAAAAGAAAAAGGAAAAAAACTGGTAAACTCCAATCGACCATGGCTCCTTTTTTTTTTTTTTCCCCTTAAATTCCTTGGTTAATATATTACCTCTTCAAGCCAACAGCTACTAATTTGCTCAATGCCACTGTTTCGACTACAATCTCCAAACCAAAGCTTCAATCGACAGGCCATTGTTGGTCCTTTAATTGCAACCTCCAAATCCATAGCAATTGCCGACTATCTATTACCTCCACCACACCAAGCCAGTGACCACCATCACCGATTCTTAGATTAATGATCTAAGAAACATATTGGAGAATAAAGAGAAATGATGAAGAGAGAGAATTTGGAGGAGAGAGAGAGTCATGTGGTTGAGAATTGTTAGAGATAAAAGTTTTAAAACAAAAATTCTAAATCATGAGTTCCAAGTTTTAATATGAGATTAATTTTAAGAGTTACAAATATAATAAAAATATGTGAAGTGTGAATGTGAGGTCTGGGTGAAGGCATTTTGCCTTTTACATAATCCCACATTGGTGGGAAACAATAAGTCAAGGGGGAGGCTAGGCTATATAATAAAGCCTCCGCCTCCCCTTATAATTGTTTCAAACTTTTGTATTAAGCTTTCCTCTTCTTTTTTTCTTTTATTTCCTCCATTCTAATTGTGAGAGAGATTGTAATATTTTTCTTCACAGTAAAATATTTTCAGTCTTGTCCCGTGGAGGTTTTCCTCAAACTAAGGGTTATACTACGTTAAATTTTTGTGCCTTTATTTTCTTTATTGCCTTTAATTTATTTACTGTGGTAAGACTGAGCCACTCAAGTTATCTATTTTATTTATTATGGAAGGCAGTGCCACCCAAATTGTTATTTCTAACTTAACAATTTGTTTCTTGTCTTTTATTTGAGCTGCGGTAGGAGTGTTCAATCTCCTAACAGTAGTATCAGAGTAAGGTTGCGAAGGCAGAGCCAAGGGTTAGGGCAGTGAGTGGTTACTTGTATGGTTATATACATGTCTAGGAAAGCTTTGTTAAAAAGACAATAAAAGTCTAAGGAGACTTGGTTTTAAGTAAGACCGCTTGTGACACCTCCAGTGTTTCCTGGAAGCTTTCTTGGTGTATATTAAATCATACTGGCACTTACTACTATTCCTGGTTACTCTTTAGCAATGGTGTACCTATACGGTACTGTTCATATATACGATACTGTTCACTGTAAGACAAATGGCAGCCAAATTTAAGATAGAGAAGTTCGATGGAAACAACTTTAGGCTATGGAAAATAAAAATAAAGGCTATCTTGAGAAAAGAAAATTGCCTTGAAGCAATTGATGGAAGGCCGAAAAGTATGCAAGATGAAAAGAAATGGGAGAAGATAAATGATGATGCGATGGCCAGTCTACATCTAGTAGTTGCAGATGAAGTGCTGTCAAGTATTCAAGAATTGAACTCTGCAAAGGAGATTTGGGATATGTTGACAAGCATGTATGAAGCCAAATCTCTACACAACAAAATTTTCTTGAAAAGGAAGTTGTATATTCTTCGTATGTCAGAAACCACTCCGGTGACTGAACATATCAACACTTTGAAGACATTATTCTCTCAACTCTCAACCATGGAGCATAACATAGAAGAGAAGGAACGTGCTGAGCTTCTACTTCAGAGTCTACCTGATTTATATGATAATCTCATCCTCAACTTGACAAATGGTTCGATGAAGTTATCTCTAGTCTTTAATGATGTTGCAGCTTCTGTCTTAGAAGAAGAAAGCAGACGTAAAAACAAGGAAGACAGAATATTGACTTCTCAACAAGCAGAGGCTTTATTCGCCAATAGAGCAAGATCAAGGGAACGTGGTTCCAGTAGGAGTCACAATCAAAATAGGGGAAAGTCTAAAGGAAGGAAGTTTGTCAAATGCTACCATTTTGGAAAGCAAGGGCACGTGAAAAACGAGTGTTGGCATCTTAAGAAGAATGAAGAGGGAAACAGCAAAGGAAAAGAATCTGAGTCGTCAGGATCTCAGGGTTGTGTAGCAAGTACTTCAGGGGATGGCGAAATCTTGTGCAGTGAGGCAACAACAGTTGTGGAAGGCAGAAAAAGGTTTGCTGATATACGGTTAATTGATTCAGCAGCAACATGGCATATGACTTCTAGAAGAGATTGGTTCTATCAATATAAGCCTATCTCCGAAGGGTGTGTTTACATGGGTAATGATCATGCCTTAAAAATCGCTGGTATTGGAACCGTCAAAGTAAAAATGTTTGATGGTACGATTCACTCTGTCCAAGATGTATGACATATGATTGGCTTGAAGAAAAATTTACTATTGATGGGATAGTTGGATGACCTCGAATGTAAGTTCCATACGAAAAATGGGATCATGAAGGTTGTTAGAGGCGCGCTTGTGGTGATGAAGGTAGAAAAGATTGCTGCTAACCTATACATGCTCCATGGAGAAATTGTTCAGGAGGTAGAAACAGCTATTACTAGTTATGGAGAAGAATTTTCTATAATATGGCATCGAAGACTTGGTCATATGTCCGAAAAGGGTTTGAAGATTCTCTCTGATCGAAAACTGCTTCCTAGAATTAAAATTGTAAGTTTACCATTCTGTAAGCATTGTGTTATTAGCAAACAGAGTAGACTGAGTTTTAGCAGATCTATTGCTAGGAGTAAAAACATTCTAGACTCGATTCATTCTAATGTTTGGGAATTACCGGTTACGTCCCTAGGAGGAGCAAACTACTTTGTATTATTTGTGGATGATTGTTCTAGGAGATGTTGGGTATATGTCATCAAGAAAAAGTCAGATGTATTTCCTGTATTTAAAGCCTTCAAAGCACATGTGGAACTTGAATCCGAAAAAAGGATCAAGTGTTTGAGGACAGATAATGGGAGAGAATTTTACAACAAGGAATTTGACGCATTTTGTAGTAAAGAAGGTGTGAAATGATAGAAAGCAGTTGCTTACACACCACAACAAAATGGAGTAGCAGAGTGGATAAATAGAACTCTCGTAGAAAGAATGAGAGTGTTACTAAGGATTGCGGGTCTACCCAAGACATTTTGGGCAGAATCAGCCATTACAACCTGTTACTTGATAAATAAGTCTCCATCAACAGCAATTGAGATGAAGACATCTATAGAGATGTGGACTGGTAAGCCAACTGATTATTCCTCCCTAGAGGTGGAACAAATCCCCATGGGGATAGGGCTCCGCAATTCCCCAACCCATTTGGGCCGGGGATGGGGAGCTAAAAATGGAGAATGGGGTGGGGATGGGGATAACAATTTTACCCGAAATTAAATGGGGATGGGGATGGGGATTATGCTCCAAGCCCAACCCGGCCCGCTCCCCGAAATTAAAATAAAATAATATATATATTTTTAGTAATCTAATACTTAGACCCTTGTTATCTCCCCTCTTAGCCTACTTTAATAAAACCCAAGCCCAACCTAGCCCACCTTTGTTTGCCTAAAGATTTATTTTAAGGTTGTTGATTGTCTAAAGATTTATTAATATTTATTTGTAGGTATGTTGCTTAAGGTTTATAGTTGTAATTTAAAATATGTTTTATTTCAAAGTATAAATTTTAAAAGTTAAAATTTAAAATTTTTAACAAGTAAATGGGGTTGGGATGGGGATGGGGATGCATTTTGGCTTTGGGGATTCCCCATCCCCATCCCCGATTTAAAAAATTATAGATTAATAGGGGATGGAGATTGATATTTTAATTGGGAACGGGGATGGGGATGGCATCCCCACCCCCAACTCGGCCCGATTCCACCTCTATTCCTCCCTTCATATTTTCGGATGTCCTGCTTATGTGATGTATCATGACCAAGAAAGAACGAAGTTGGATCCAAAATCCAGGAATGTATCTTCTTGGGGTATGCTGATGGAGTAAAGGGGTATCGCTTATGGGATCCTACTGCCTATAAGGTTGTCATCAGTAGAGATGCTGTCTTTGTAGAAGACATGTTTAAATGTGAAGAAAGTGATAGCACGAAGAAAAATGTTGAGACTGTATCATTACAGAAAGAAACAGTTCCTTCTGAAGTAATACCAGAACATGATGATCAAGAACCAGTCGAGTCTGAAGCACCTGAAGTCTGTCGATCAACTCGAGAACGAAGGGAACCTTCTTGGCACTCAGAGTATGTGATGGTGAGCAATGTTGCATATTGTCTCCTAACAGAAGATGGGGAACCTTCAACCTTTCAGGAGGCTATAAAAAGTTCTGATGCATCTATATGGATGACAGTAATGCATAAAGAGATGGAAGCTTTAGACAAAAACAAGACATGGGAACTTATGCCACTACCACATGGAAGAAAAGCCATCGAAAACAAATAGGTCTACAAGATCAAACGTGATGGCAGTGATCAAGTGGAACGGTATCATGCTAGACTAGTGGTTAAAGGATATGCTTAGAAAGAATGAGTTGATTTCAACGAGATATTCTCTTCTGTGATAAGCCTTACAACAATTCGAGCAGTCTTGGCTATGTGTGCTACATTTGACTTACACTTAGAGTAGTTAGATGTAAAAACTACGTTTCTTCATGGAGAACTTGAAGAAGAAATTTATATGCTCTAACGGAAGGTTTTGTTAAAGAAGGAAAAGAGAACTTGGTTTGCAGGTTGACCAAATCTCTATACAGCTTAATACAGGTGCCAAGGTGTTGGTATAAGAGATTTGATTCATTCATTATCAGCCTTGGGTACAACAGACTCAGTTCAAATTATTGTACGTATTACAAGAGGTTTGAGGATGACTTTGTCATTTTGCTATTGTACGTGGATGACATGTTGGTAGCAGGCACTGACAAAGATCAGGTCCAAGAATTAAAGGCACAATTGGCTAGGGGATTTGAAATGAAGGATTTAGGACCGACAAACAAGATTCTAGGGATGCAAATTCACCGAGACAGAAAAAACAGGAAGATTTGGCTATCTCAAAAGAACTACTTGAAGAAAATCTTGTGCCGTTTCAATATGCAAGATTGTAGGCCAATTTCCACCCCATTTCCTATTAATTATAAATTATCCCCAAGTATGAGTCCCACCAATGAAGCGAAAAGGATGAAAATTTCTTGAGTACCATATACATCAGCAGTAGGGAGCCTAATGTATGCTATGATTTGTACAAGACCAGATATTGCACAAGCAGTGGGAGCAATCAGTAGATTCATGGCTAATCCGGGGAGAGAGCATTGAAATTCTGTTAAGACAATCCTTAGATACATCAAAGGGACCTATGATGCTGCAGTATGTTATGGAGGACCAGAGTTCATTGTCAAGGGCTATGTTGATTCAGATTTTGCAGGAGATATTGACAAAAGGAAGTCCACTACAGGCTATGTGTTTACACTTGTAGGAGGTGCTGTGAGTTGGGTATCCAAACTTCAAACTGTTGTGGCTCTATCTACAACAGAAGTAGAGTATATAGCAGCTACATAAGCTTGGAAGGAAGCTATTTGGATCAAAAGGTTATTGGAAGAACTCGGGCACAAACAAGAGAAGACTTCTTTATTTTGTGACAGTCAGAGTGCCTTGCATATTGCAAGGAATTCAGCCTTTCATTCAAGAACGAAGCACATAGGAGTTCAATATCATTATGTACGAGAAGTAGTGGAAGATGGAATAGTGGATATGCAGAAAATCCACACGAAGGACAACATAGCAGATGCATTGACCAAACCAATCAATGCTGATAAGTTCATCTGGTGTAGGACGTCTTGTGGCCTGTTAGAGACGTGAGCAGCATGTATAGAGACAAGACTGAAAGGAAAAATACCTTCAAATGGGAAAATGTGAAGTGTGGATGTGAGGTGTGAAGGCATTTTTGCCTTTCACACAATCCCACATTGGTGGGAAACAATAAGTCAAAAGGGAGGCTAGGCTATATAATAAAGCCTCCTCCTCCCCTTATAATTGTCCCAAACTTTTGTATTAAGCTTTTCTCTTCTTTCTCCCTTTTATCTTCTCTATTCTAATTGTGAGAGAGATTGTAATATTTTTCTTCATAGTAAAATATTTTCGGTCTTGTCCCGTGGAGGTTTTTCTCAAATTGAGGGTTTTACCACGTTAAATTTTTGTACCTTTATTTTCTTTATTGCCTTTAATTTATTTAATGTGGTAAGGCTGAGCCGTCCAAGTTATCTATTTTATTTATTATGGAAGACAGTGCCAACCAAATTGTTATTTATAACATAATAATTTATTTTTTGTCTTTTATTTGAGCTGCGGTGGGAGTGTTCAATCTCCTAACAAAACATAAGTTACAACACTTATTATTTGTAACATATATGTTTTAATTAAGAACATTATGGCTTAGGAGTTACAAAACATTTAATTTATACATTACCTAAGTTAAGAGACTACTATATAAAAGAGTCTTAAAGGTTCTAACAATAATGATGATATATTTGAGTATTTTCTATGTTTTTGAGCAACAACAACACACAGAAACAAGTTATTTTCTTCTTGGGATCATGTTCATTGAGAAGATAGGCTGTGAGCATTGGGTTGTATCTTGGAACCTTTGAGTACCGATATTAACTATACGAGGGGAGGATTATTTGGTTTTAGGACAATGCTTTTAACAAGTCTCTCAAGTGCTGAAGTGTAATGTCCCATGGGCTAAGTATCTTTTGGCTTATATTTTATTTGAGAGTTATTTTATTCAATCTCTACTTTTTACTTCCTCAACCCCCACTTATAAATAAACTCAGTTGAATATTTTAAACCCTTAAATTTATCTCATTGAACCCCATCTAATTCTTAAAATACCCTTTTCACTAAATTTTTTATTCAAAAAAATATAGAAGTCAGAACTGGTTTTTATTAGGGGTGGCAATTTGGGTCATGACATGTGAACACGATATTAATACGACACGAACACGATACAAGATTAATAAATAGATCAGATTCGTGTTAAAGGTGTTCAACACGTCAACCCTTTTAATGACACGAATAGTTAAACATATTTTGTCTATCATTAACATTTAAGCTCATTTAATGATATAAATTGTTACCTACTTACAACATATATGTTATAAAACTAAAAATTTTATATTATAAAGTAATTTAATGTATAAAATAATAAATTATGATGATTTTAACAATATTTTATACTAACAATGGTTTATATTCTAAAAATAATTTTAATTGATATAAATATATAGAATATAATATATTATGCATAACTAGGTTAAACAATTAAGTAAATTATGTAAATAAATATGACACGATTATAACACATGGGTAACACGTTTAATAACTATGTCGGATCCTTGTTTCATGTCCTGACACGAATAATTAAATGGGTCGACACGAATGACACAAATTACCATCCCTAGTTTTTATCAATATATGGCGTCTGACAACTCTTTCTCGGGTTCTATGGCGAATTTTCTCCATCAATAAGAAAAAAAAATTTCATAAGTAATCATTGAACCTTGTCCTAGTTAACCTTTTAAAATTTCATAAGTAATCACTGAACCTTGTCCTAGTTAACCCCTTACTGTACACAGCTATTGGGCTTGGAATTCTGGGTAAGCAAATCTAGACAACTCCATTTTGCTGTTGAGTAGTGTAGAGGCGCGCATGTTAGGGAAAGCTTTTTGTAAATTGAGTTGCAGCAAGCATAGTTCAGAAGGCAGCGAAGATATAGATAGACCTTGATTTTAGTCAATTCTTCATTTCATTACGCTATAAAAAACTCTTGGGATTTTTTTGGGGTATTTCGACGCCATCACATCAATATCTGGGGCCATGAAAGGCTTGGAGATTATTTAATATAGGGTTTAGATATGGAAGTGAAAACCTTGTTGGTATTAGCTTGTCGTTTCTTGCATGAGCTTAGGCTTTAGCCGCAGGAGGAACCTAGAAAGCTGCGCTCTTTCTTTCTTCTTCAAGATGAAACGCTCTTTCACTCTGCAAAAGGCACATCTTCATATGACACCTGTTCCTATTGCTTACTCTTCTACTAACGATTTCCACCAGTATTTTGCCGTCTTGATTTCTCTAAACATATTAGCTCCGATAATAATATATATTTATCAAGAGTTGAATTTTGTGTTTAAAAGTTGAAGAATTTAGAATTGTAAACATATAAATCAGGATTTCTTAAGTAAATAGGTGTGTATTTGTAATTTTTTTGCTTTCTTTGGTAATTTTAGTTTAGGGCAAAATTATAAACAAAAATCAAAATAAATGTGGGGTTGAAGAGATGAAAAGTGAGGGTCGAATAGAACAACTCTTTATTTGATTTATATTTATATTGAGCTAAATTTATTGCTTGAGTTTAAATCAAATTGCTTTAAGCCTAGCCTATTATATGTATATATACAAAAGAAATTGGATTATGTTTTGTTTTGAACCCAGCCAGCCCGTTAGTTTTATATACATATATATCTGTATAAAAAAAGGACATGATTTATTTAATTATTTCAAAAAGCTTTAAAGATAAGTCTAGAAACGCACACGGTGGTTAGCTTTAGTTTTGGTGGGCGACAAGGCAATTAATATGGTCACTGAAGTTTGTTAAATTGAATATTTTAATGGTTGATTTTTTTTTTCACTTGTTTGAGTTTAATTAAAAAGAAGTGTTATTTGGAGTGTAGGATAAGTGCAAAACCGAGAGCATAAAACATTTGTTATTTCAAAACTCAAAAGCATCGAATATTTCTTTCCAATTTGTTCAAACCTGCAAAGGCTAGGTGCAAGTAAATATTTGTTACAGCTAGTTGCATTGATTTGCTCATCTAATTAAGAAGAGAAAACTCATCAAGTTATATCCATATCTATTACCTTTTGCTATGCTATGATATAATTACATTAACTATGCAAATAGGCCACTGTATGCTTAGATGCTTCCTTAGCTTCTGGTACAATAATGGAATTGACAACCTATGCAAATAGGTCTTCCTAGTAAGATTGAGATAGTTCACTGATATATAACTTGCACATAATAATTCAGCACATAAATTTTGAAAATAAAAACTCAAAATACAAAAACAAACAGGATTTGAATCATTATTCTATTATTTGGTTCAACTCTTCCATCAACTATCTTAATTACTAAATTTGGAAGGTCATAATGACTGCATTTGGAGATGCGTTATTAGAATTTGATATTATGTTTTATTATAAATGAGTAATAAGTGACGAAAGCGGTTTTTCTGAAAGTCTATTCCTCTATGTCACTCATCTGAAGCATGGTTTTTCCTTTACCATTTTTAGAATAGCAATAAATATCAGAGTAATGCTACTCTTATAAAATTTATATACAAATTCTTATATACAAATTGATGTGTCATAAGGTAACTGATGTATCATAAGGTGATTAGAGCAGTAGATATGCAAAATCAATTCATTTAATGAAGAGTGATTATGTGTGAATCTATAAGTGATTCCACATCAGTTTGTATATACAAGTTTGTATACAGAGTTTGTAAGAGTAGTACTACTCTAAATATCGAGAACAACATATATAATTTGTTATTTGCCCAAATAGAGGAAGTTTATCATTGTTTAATCTGGCTGAAATCATAATGATGCCAACCAATAATATTGATGAGAATTTACCCAAGCACATGCATGTTCTCATTTTTCTATTTCTACACTTAACTTTTTCTTGTTTTGGTTTCTGTTCTTTGTTTATTAGTTTCCTTCTCAAATGAATTTCAATTTATATCTATACCTTCAATGAACTTTTATTTATACCTATTGACAACTTAGTATATTTTCATTAGCATTAAATGGGTCAATCGGAGTAGGAGAAATAGCCAAATGCCAAAATCTAAAATTAATTATCAATCATAACCGAGCAGTTGAATGATCATAGGACATTAGTTTTATAATTAATATATAATTAATATTTTCAACTTCGAACTTCATTCCACTATATAATTCTCATGGGGAATGTGGTTTCTCAATTAAAGAAAAGGAGGAGGAAATTAGATAGATGAAATGAGAGAAGATTTATAAGAAATTTAGGGAGAAAATCAAATAGATATTTAAGGAAGCAAGGGAAATAGATTAAAAAAATTAGAAAAATATAAGAAAAATATATAAAAGGAAATTTAAGAAAAAATGAGAAAGAGATAGAGAGATAGAGACAGAAGTAAAAATAGAATAAAGGAGAAAAAATGGGAGAAAAAATTGAAGAAAAGGATAAAGATGAGACTATAAAAGGAGAAAAAAAAGATTTTATTAATTTATCTTTCAAACCTATGAAACATAACAATCAAAACCATTTTAGAGTGATCAAAGACATAAGGAAAAAATAAGAAAATAACTAAACAAGGAAATAAAATAATACCAAATCAAATTAAAATCAAATCAAATTCTTGATTGAAATCTAATTAAATAAGAAAATAATTCTAATTCTTGTTACAAATCTAAATCCCCATAAGTATCCTAATTGGTTCTACATCAAATTCATATAAAAACTAGTATTAAATTGATGGGGATTTGTTTAATATCAAAATTTTATTTATTTTAAAATAATAAACGATGTTATATTTTATATTTCCGAACTTTGAAAATGCTATCATATATATATATATATATATATATATATAATATATATATAATTATATATATATATATATTACACATAAAAGTTTTATATTCAATTCGTAACTTATTTATAACTTAGTGTTGCATTTGACAGCTTCTGCAGATCTTCCACTGTATGGCATTATCGACTTATGTGGGATACAACATGAGTTTCCTTCTTAAAATAGTAGGAACAAACAATACACAATCAAATAAGAAGAGACCTCGCAGAACATAAAAGAAGATAAATAGCTTCTACTTGGAAGAGGGACCCAAGTTTATTATAAGAACCATGCACTTATAACTTTCTGCATTATCTCTCATTTCAACAACACATAAAGTAGCAAAAAGGATACCCATTGGGTTAGGGGTGTTCAAAATTACCCGTCCCGACCCGACCCGCTCGGCAAATTAATTATGTAAAGAAAAAGGTGTAGGGTTGGAAAGATAGTGGGCTTATTCTTAATAGAGATTATGTACACGTTTGTTGTCTTACCCATGTTGTGAATCTGGTTGTTGGTGAGGGTTTAAAAGATCTTCATAAGTCCATTGCTAGTATTCGTAATGTTGTGCGTTATGTGAGATCATCTCTTATGAGATTATAAAGATTTCAGTCTTGTGTAGAACATGAAAAAATTCAATACAAGGGAAATTTAGTAATGGATGTACCCACTAGATAGAATGCTACATATTTGATGTTGGAGCGTGCTATACATTTTCAAAAAGCACTTGATCATTTGGAAGAAGAGGATGGACATTATAAAATCTACTTTGCAGAGGACAACAAGTTGGGTCTACCTAAGGAAGAGGATTGGGATCAAGGTAGATTGTTTGTTAGTTTTTTGCAGAATTTTTGTGAAGTAACTCTAAAGTTTAGTGCTTCTTTGACTGTGACATCACATATTGCATTTAATGGGATATGGAGAATTCATAGTTAATTGATTGAGTTGCAAAAGCAGAGTAGTAGTGTTTTGTGTGATATGGCAAAAAATATGAAGAAGAAATTTGACAAGTACTTTAGGTCTTTTGATAAATTCAATGAGATGTTGCTCATTGCATTTGTGCTTGATCCAAGATTCAAAATTAGGTACTTTTATTTTACGTGAAAAGGTTTTTGGGGTGACACTAAGACATAGCAAATGATAATGGGGCTTAGAACATTGTTATTTAGGCTATATGACACTTATAAGCCTTTTGTAGGTAGCTCTTCAAAAGTGGCAAGGACTGAAGTGTCAAAGTCTTCTGTTAGTCATATCCCAACCACATCATTGAGTGATTAAGTTCTGGTGGTAAAGCAATAAGCAGATCTAGCTGCAAAGTTTATGGATAATTTAACAAAGTCAGAAACATCAAATGAGGTGGATACTTATTTGAACAATGCCAATTTGGTGGGGTAGAGTGAGGATTTTCATATCTTGGCTTGGTGGAAACTAAATGAAGGCAACTTTCCTGTGTTATCATATATAGCAAAGGATGTTCTTGCTATACCGATCTCCACTATTGCTTCAAAGTCAGCATTCAGTACTGGAGGGCGGAATCTTGACCAATTTAGGAGTTCATTAACTCCTAAAATGGTTGAGTCCTTAATATGCTCGCAAAATTAGATAACCTCTACATTGATTGATGAAGCATTCCCAACTACGGAGACAGTAGAAGATGCTACTAGAGATTTTGTGGGTTTTTGTACATCAATTGAGATAGGTAATCATGGATTTTGGTTATTAACTTAAAATATTATTTCTAATTTATATTGTAAAGCATTAAGTCTTTGACTAACTATATTATTTTCATTTGTGTTTGTTTGTCATTGACATAGAAGTCTTAAAATCAACCATAATAGCAGTTGAGCATTTGGACCTTCATTGATAAGTGTCAATTTCATCGATACTAACTAATTTGAACATTATTGAATTTGAGTTTTGCATAGTTAAGAATTGTTAAGTTTTTATTGGGTTGGTAACTTTAACTTTTAGTTTTATTTTTTACAACTTCGTGGCTTGTTGAATATTGATTATTTTTTCCTCATTTCTTTTTTTGTTTGCACTACAAGAAAAATGACCATATTTGGCGGTCTTTGACCGTCAAATATGTATATATTTGGCGGTCTTAAAAACGCCACCAATGGCACCGCCAAATATAGTCAATTTGACAATATTTGGCCAATATTTGGCGGTCAGTCAAAGTGACAAATTTGCATCTAACCATAGTTGGCGATCAAAGACCGCCAAGCATGATAGGTTAAAAAAATAAAAAAAAATATACTTGACGGTCAAAAGACTCCAAGTATAATAGTTTTAGAAATAAAAAAAATACTTGGCAATTTTTAACCGCCAAGTATTTAAAAAAATTAATGTATATAATAAATATTTTAAAAAATTAATAAATTAATAATATATATAATAAGTATTTTAAAAATTTTAATAAATTCATTAGGTTTAAATATTTTACCTGCATTTATACGTTTAAAACACAATACAGAAAGAATTCTGGGCTACACCAGATACCCACAAGAAAAGTCAAGAAACAGCTTCAGATCAAAGATATAAGCACAGAAAAGTGTAGTTCAGCCTCAATAATACCAAATGCAAATTACAGGACCTTTCTTAATTTTCATTAGGCTTAAAAGATCGTAAAACAACCATTATAGATAAAATTTTACCTGCATAGCACCAGCACCAAGCACAAGCTGACAGATCCTATGAGGCTTGAGAGAAGCAAAATGAACATTCACAAGAGAAGTACATCCAAAACTTGCAATTCTTTTTTTTTTTTTAAAAAAAAGGAAAGAAGAAGAAGCAGCACGCATCATGTTACAGCACAAGAAAAGAACAACCATTATTAGAAAGGAGCCAAACTGATGGCTTATTAAGCAAGTACCTGTAGACATAATACAGAGAGGTAATAACATGTCATAAGTGAATATGAGACCATACCATAAGTGACAACTGCCATCAGAATTATTCAAAAAAAAAATTCAAAGAGGACAAACTGTTATGCGATGCTCCACCTTCATTTCCAATATAGTTAATGGTAAAAGGAATGAATTAAACCATCTTTGACCATATCATAAGTAAAAACTGCCATCAAAGTTGTTCAGCTTTAACAATTGAATTATTTCACAAAAATTGTAAAAACATTCCAAAGAAAGAAGTTTTAAACTTCTTTTCTCTTTATTGGCTAGAAATATCACATTCCTGTAACAACCTCAAAATTTTGCACCTCACTTAGGTTGACTAATGGAGGAAAGGAATAATGGAAATTCCAATCTATAATCTCATTAAAAACAACATGAGCATATATTCCAAATTAACCAAGAGATAAATGCCATGCACTTTAGAGGTTTACATGTGAATTTCAGTTATGTGAACAACATTATCAACAACCACTACAAGAAAATCGTAAAAATTTGACTGTTTTTAACACTCAAGTATGAAGTTATTTGACGGTTATTGACTGTCAAATATGTCACCGTCAAATATGATATTATTTGACAATCGGTCAAACCGTCAAGTATCAACTGAAATATACTTGACTCTTCATTTGGAGTCAAGTATGTTAATGGATTTCTGTGCTATTTTGACTCATTTTTTCAATAATATTTGACTCTTTCCGTCAAATATGAGGCATGTTTCGTTTTTATAATAACCGTCAAGTATCATCTATATTTTTATGATACTTGAGGGTTTTTAGCCGTCAAGTATGTAGTTAAGAAATTTAAAAAAATATATATATACATATTGTAAACTATTAAAATTTCAATATTCTTATACACAATAGTTTGGTTTCCAAAAAATACAATAAACAGTTAAAATTAATTCAATAAACTTAAAAAATTAACATTCTATAAACAAGCAAAGTATCAAATAAAGATTCAACAGGTGTTCTGAAAATATATAATATTAAAGAAGAAAAAAATTATACAACATTGTAAAGAACAATTGAAGCTGGTCCTAAACTCTGTGTCCTCTGTCATGATCGTGCATATTCTGCTCCACCATATTTCCCATCATTATGAAAAGCCAAGATATTTTATATTTCTCACTGCACAAAACCAACTCATTTTAGTTTGTCTCTACTTAAATAAGTGCAACAATTTTTACCCTTAAATAGTTCACATTGACATTCACATTACATCTATCTAAACGTGTTTTATATATTTTATGAAACATCTAAATAAAAATAAAAACAGAAGCAGAAAAAAAGCACTTATATCCACTTACTTGTGCCTCGCCCAAATCAACCTCTGCAAACCCAATAAAATACAATTGCTCACTTGTAGATACCGACCCACCCATCCTTCAACCGAACAACCTAAGCAGAAACCTTATCCGATCAAGCAACAAATCCATACAAATTGCGATCACAAAAGCCAAAAAAAGAAGCAAAACGACAATGTAAACAACTTGATGCCTTCGTTTAGTTACTTTGCATAACACGTGAATTTCTCAAAACATACCCAACCAAAAAAAATAAAAAGTAAAACTTTTTCTCCCTAAAAAAGTCACAAAATCTCAAAAACAAATCAACAAACTGAAAAAAAAAAGCTGCTCTCTTACCAATCAAACACAATGTCCACAATCAGATGCCGAAAACAGAACAAAACATGAATAACTCAAAATGCACGCACACACACCCAAAGAGCAAAACTGAGAACGCTTCAACTTCTAACCATCCTAACCCGAAAAGCTCAAATTTTTCTTATTCTCTCAGGTCTGGCCTGAAACAGAACAAAAAATAAAAACAACAAAAAAACTCAAAAATAAAACTACCAAAGCAACCAAACACAACTTAGTTTCTGAAGACAAAGTAGCAAAAACAAACAAACAGAAAATTGAGAAGGGAGATCAAATCAAGCAACGAACATAGGTACATGCATAGAGAAGCAAGAGAGATAGAGAGTAACCTGGTAAAAGAGACGTTATGTGAGCTCTAGCTATTCTACCTTGCTCACTATTCTACCTCTGCCATGTTTTTTTGCAGTAAAGTAATTTTGTCCACTGTAGTTTGCACCATTAGCACCATCATACTGAAGGACCCTAAGTTTCCCTTCCTGCATTTTACAATAGAATAATTTTCTAAATCCAAAGAATATAAAAGGACAAAATGCAATATATTTTTTTTTCAGCACACCAAATACTGACCTTAGTTCCATAAACAAGACCTCCTCCGACAAAAGAATGAAAGCAAGCAACATTGACCTCATCATCTGCACTAGGAAGCACTCTCACAAGTTCCATGTCTGAAAATCTATAAACCTGAATGACAGGGATAGGAAATTTACAGTCCATTATGACTAATTCCAAGAAAGGGGAAAATGTCTTGAGAAGCAATTACAGTTAGATAGGGAAAAAATCCATTTTAAACAAACAATGGAATATGACATTCTTTTTACACATATGAAGTAAGAGTCTACATTGGAAAAACAAAAAGTGTCAAAGAAGAGAGATCTGCAGCCTAAGAGAGCCAAATAACTGAGTGAAAATTGCCAGAGACTGAGTTGTACTAGCTTGTTTGATAAAGTAAAGCTTTAGGATTGGAGGGGAAAAAGCTATAAAGACAACTACACAATAGCCAATCATATCAAAGCAGAAAAACAGAAAAGTACCTCTAGAACAGTGTATATAGGTGAAGTTGTTTCCCCGTAAATAACAATTCTTTTAAGAAGAGATCCATGACATCGACCATAAGCAAGTAATATATGCTCAGAAGTAGGTGAAAACTGCATGTGCAATAAGAAATGTAAGTTTAACCCAACAGAATATAAAAAGACCAAGCATTAAACTAAAGAATAAGAATTTGTAGTATGTGTTTACTCTCCTAGTCAAACCTAAACTTAAAAAATTCCAAAGAGAACATTAGAATATATATATATATATATATATGTGTGTGTGTGTGTGTGTGTGTGTGTGTGTGTGTGTGTGTGTGTGTGTGTGTGTGTGTGTGTGTGTGTGTGTGTGTGTATGTATGTATGTATGAACCAAAACTACAAAAAAAGAAAAAAAAAAAACTCTTATGTCTTCTCTCACCTTTCCACCATGATTTTCATTTTCCTCACATATGCAGTACCAATTGTTGTTTCAAAAGACTTCTTCAATTTGCTTTTGTCCTGTTTAGGCAAAAAAAAGTTATAATATATATGCAAAACAAATAACTAAATAAATAATATGTGTGATTATAAACACTTATGAAAGTCACTCACATTTGCACCATGGTTTTCATTTTCTTTGTCTCTTCACATTTGCAAGGCCAATATTGTTGAATTGAATCGCTTGTTTGATTTGCTTATGTCCTGTTAAGGAAATTGTTTGTATAATATATGCCATCTGTATGCTTGGAAAGTTTCATTATAATAAAAGGAAAGTCCTACCCTTCCATTACTAAACCAACAAAGTTTAAAAATAAAAAGAAAACAATAAATATTTGTCATAAAGTTTGACCTTTCCACTATCATGTCTGATCTCCTGTCTTACATTTGCATGGCTAGTGATTGGTTGCAAAGGCTTTCTTGATTTGATTTTACTCTGTTTCCAACAAGTTCAAAGTATTCATATGCCCAAATTAAAAGAAAAGGGAATGAAAGAAAAAAATTATCAATAACATGTTAAATTAGATATATAAGCTTGTATGAAGGAACTCAATAACCAATAAAAAATTATATCCGAAACACACATTTCCACCATTGTGTTCTTGTAATTTGGACAATTAGAAGTGCATGCACTATAAAATGATAAGTAAAAGTAAGTAAAAAAAATTAAATCATATGCAAACAAAAAGAGGGATTTCAGTACATTCCATGAAAGAGAATTATGGAAGCATCCAAAGGCATATTTCAATAATGTAAACACACAAGAATGATAAATATAAAAGTAGAAGTCTTGGAAAGTCATGGGTAGCATGCACCTAAAGTAGAATGATAAATATTCCAAAGGCCACAAAGCTTTGCTTTTGGACAACGTAAAGTCATGGGGAGCATGCACCTAGTTGGCCCTAGTAATTAATAAACTATTCTTTCACTTTTATGATAAGCATGATTGAAATTTGAAAGTAATAAGTAAAACTTCAGCTTTCTTACCAACAGTTAGTCATGTTAATATATATATATATATTAAGCTTTTGCTTCCAGCAATAATGATAAGAGTTCAAATAATTGCAAACGACAAACTCTATAGTAAAGCAGTGACTGATATACATTTACAATTATTTTATAATTATTGTTACAATCAATTTTATAATTTAAAATGATGAAAGTATGAAATATATGAGAAATAATAGAGAATTAATCATAAAATTTACTATAAGGCCTATGATAGCTAAATCTCATGCTGCAACATTGAACCATCTGCTAAATAAGTTAAAATATATCAAAACAAAAAATTTATGATGATAAATTTAGCCTAAATTTACTTCATTTTTAGTCAAACTATAAATTGTTAATAACAAAAGTTTTCCCAAAAATCTTTCAGTAACAGATATATGATCAAATCTGAAGAAATCACAAATAAAATATCAAAGCCCATAAAAGAAAAAATGAGGAAAGCAAATAGGATTTATCAAAATTGCCACCGATGATGCAGTACCAAGTGGGTCCATGCCTCTTACTAAGTTCCTTCTTTATTTGCTCTGCAAATCCTTCTTCACATGGCTCTTCCCAAATGCCTACGCAAACATCAACATCAAAAACCCAAAAAAAAAATAGAAAAAAGGAAGGGAATTAGAATATGACAATAATCAAAGCTCAAGGAATGTAAAATAAAAAAAAGGAAAAAGTTTATAACCACTACTGCAATATGAACGGCTTCTTTTTCAATATCATCTTTCGTGATGGCAAATCAAAATCACCTAATTTTAAGATAAATAAAAAATAAGAGTATAACAGAGAAGAGAAGAAAGATTAAGATTCAAAATAGACAAAAAGTAAAAGAAAATTGGTGAGGGAACGACTGATTTTGAGCAAGACAAATCAATAGAGGTAGAGAGGGAAGGGACAAGTGAATTTGAGCAAGGCAACAAAGGAGTGATGAGCAAGACTGTGGACTAGGGCAAAATGGAAGAGGGAACGATGAAATAAAGAGGAAAATGTGCTATTTATATGAAATGGCAATTGTGTAATTTGGTTATATTAAAATAGTGTCAAATATGTGAAAAAGGCGGGTTGACTTTGTCATGCCATATCATATTTGACTGATTTTTATAAAACCCTCAAATAAATTAAAATTTATGTGTCAAATATTTAAAATTTTCTTGTAGTGAACATGAAACCATTACGATGAAAAAGAAGTTAACCTAAAATTTCTTGACATATTTGTGAGACTGACTGCATCAATTGCTTTTCCCTAAAATGAAGGAACCTTGGCAGCACTCCATGAAGAGGATAGAAGTGAACCACCTTGACTGGGACTCTCTTGAGCTGTTTCTGCAGTTGCTGCACCAATTGCAATTGCGGCAGCAACTGAGTTAGCAGCATAATGATCATCAATGTTGCACATAATCCACTCAATTGCCTTTTTCACTTCAGTAGCCCGTATTAAATGTGCCTGTATTCACTAAAAGAAAATAATTCATATTACATCTTTTTTAAATAATAATTGATCTGAAGATAAAATTAGACGTTTGTGCTAAACCAGGTTTTATGACCTTCCATTTTCAAAATCAAAGTTCAACAAAGTAAACTATCTAATAGTGGCTGAATTTCAAAATGCATCATAAATTTAAGATGTTTTATCTCAATTTCAAACTATCCCAAACTAGGCATCCTAGAAAGTTATGTAAGCTTGAGATTCAAAAATTATATCCATCTGTCAAAACACCAAAAGGTTTTAGTCTTGGACTATTCAATGGACATGCGCTGGTATTGGGATTAAACAGTTCAAGTTGGAACTTAGCTAATTACACTTTAAGCATAGATAGAATAGCATAAAGTATATATACATCATCATAGAACTGCACAAGTCTGAAATCAGCCCTCAGACGTCCCCATGGACCACAGAATATTGCAAATAATTCTCTACATTAAAACACATCATGACTCCCACAAGCATTTCATCAAACATATTCTCCACACTATATAATTTCTATGGCATAGCAAATATAGACAGAACAGAACCAAACTTCTATTAGTTTAGCAACAACGTAATTGAATCTCAGATTGAATATATATTTCTAATTATTCCCTTATTCTATCTTCTTCATGCATTCTGTATGGTTGTCTTCAAAATGCCTATAACTGATGGGAAAAAGATACATATGTACATATTAACTATCCAATTGCTTACCAATTAAATAATCCTCTGTTATCAAATGCTTTTAAAGCAGCATTACTTAACTGGTTCTTCTCTACCTAAAACTCAGAACTTGCTTTGACTTCATACAGTTCAACAGATGTGCTACCAAGGTATTGGTTGTTGTCCAGTAAACCGTAATTAAAATCAGAAGATAATTCAATAAAGGCTCTCATCACAAGAAGTTACTAGCAAACATAAACATCTATGCACAACATTGAATTGGAATGTTCACACACGTACACGGTAGTCAGAGACAGATTATTGCCAAAATCAAAAAGACAGATTATTGCCAAAATCAGCAGCATCAGCAGTGCCATGTTTAACCTCAGAAGCTAAACAAATATATAATATGTATACTTGGCTCTCTGAAAATTTCTTCTTCTTCTTCTCTGCTTTGTGTCAACCACCAACCTAACTTATAACAAAGAGGAAACAAAAAGAAAATTAAGAAAAAGGAAGCATGGTTGAGTTTAATGAGGATCAATTTATGCTCCAAAATAAAAATTTCCCAAATAAAAAGCATGTTTATGTTTGGAGGCACTTTCCAAGAAAGTCCAGTTTAAGAGCTGCATGTGCAACAACCCAGTGATCACTACAATGAGACACAATTTATTTTCAACTGACCTATAATGCTGCAAACTCACAGCAAATCTCTTGTCCTGATCAACATGCCCTTCTTGATCGATCATAAGCTTTTGGCATCCTGTACTGCATTCCAGGAAAGCAGTTGGCAAGTATTGCATGTAGTTAGTAAGAAAAAGGCAAAAGATGCTTAATAAGTAAATTGATTATCTTGCTTTGAAAAGTAAATAAAATAAAAAGGCACTGATAAAGCTTATTTGATGCCAGCAGAAACTAGTAAAAGTTGTTCTTATATAACCAAAAAAAAATGCAAAATTTTTCTTGCTAGGATATATGAAATGTAACATTTTCACAAAGTAGATTATCCAGCACCATCACACATTTTGCTGGTGAACTCATGACTATCACCAATACGAGATGCATTGATAGTGACACCAATAACTAGACCATTTATTAATTATCTCGCTCATAGTTTCAGCCTCTTCTGATCGCTTTTTAACAAGATCATATATTTCTTTCTTGTACCTGCAAAATGAAATCCAGAACATTTAAATTAGCAATGTACTTGTCCAGCATTACTGGAGGAAAAAAAAATATTGTCCAGCATTAAAATACTCAGCATATAACATCTATCAATTCTTGGTAGTAACTGCCATATTGTCAGAATTTGCTCAAGAGCTTACGACTTTTAGTTCTCTGCATCCCATGACACAAGATGACTAATAACTTTTTACATTACCTTAATATCAATTAGCCCATAGAATCCAGAATGGAAAGAACTCAATTAATAGAAATTAAAATGCCTTCTTAATCCAGGACAAAACTACAAACAGATTAAGGCAGATGTACTGGAAAATCAAGGAGGATAATAGTCTTACCTAACACTTTGAGACGAAATCTTTTGTAAATAGGGCTAGCATGGTCAACCTTGAAACCCATATCCTCAAACATCTTCAGCTGTGATGAGGAAAAGGAATACACATTTCCAGATCAAGAAACACTAGAGAAACTAGAAAATTAAGATCTTAAAAAATAAGATACGGAGTTGCTGTATAAAAACTTCAAAAGAAAAAAATGCCAAAGATGGACAAAAAGCAATGTCAACAACATAAAAAATGAAAACACGGTTATTGAGATATATATGACCACCAATACTACACAAATATCAAATATAAATCCTGGAATTAAAAGCATAACCAAATGTGAAAATCGCACCCAACCTATTGCATCATACAACTAAACATGAAAAAGTAGACAACTTTGTGTTGACCCAGGTATGGCAACCCAAGAGGGGGGGTGAATTGGGTTTTTATTTATAAATACGGAATTAGAAAACTTTTCTTGAAAGATCAAAATTATTTAAATCTTTCTTTAAGAACAAAGGTGAAGAAGATGAAAAATAGAATGCAATCAAGAGAATGGCAATAAAGAACAATCACAAGTGCAAGTAAATGTAAAGAGGATAGGGATAGAGAGAGTGCAAACTCGATTACGTGGTTCGGGCAAACCTTGCCTACGTCCACGGGCTCCTAGCTCCACGAGCTAAGCTTTCCACTAAGTTGTAGAAATCTTTACAACTTGCTTGATGAACAACCTCACCAAGACTTTTTCTTCAACTCTTGATAACACCACACCAAGAGTTCTTCTTGATGAACAACCTCACCAAGGCAACTTCCTTCAACTCTTGATAACACCACACCAAGAGTTCTTCTTGATGAACAACCTCACCAAGGCAACTTCCTTCAACTCTTGATAACACCACACCAAGAGTTCTCTTGATGAACAACCTCACCAAGGCAACTTCCTCAACCCTTGATAACACCACACCAAGAGTTCTTCTTGATGAACAACCTCACCAAGGCAACTTTCTTCAACTCTTGATAACACACAACAAGAGTTCTCTCAAGGATAACTATTATCCTTTACAATAATATCTCACTCTCACCACAATACAAGAACAAAGATAATTTTTACAACAAAAGTATAACTCTCTTCAAAGAGTAGATAAAATAATATAAAAGCTCTCTAGACTTGATATTTCTCTTGCTTTTTGCTTGATAGATATCTTCTCTTGCTTCTTCTTGCTGAATGCATGGGAGAAGGGCTCCTTTTATAGGCAAATGAGATGAACTTGAACAAGTGAAGACACCAACTCCAAATTTTCTGCCCACCATAAAAACCGTAATATTGTCTGCCATTTTTGTCAATGTTCCGTTTGAAATTTGAAAATCTGCAAAACATAAAAGATCTGTACATTTGAATAAGCTTTCCAACGCATCAAGAATCAAGTCATTTGGATATCTGTAGCTCAAGATATGGCAAAACACCATTCGGTGCTCATGTGACTTGATTTTTCTTTCTTGTGTCAGTCCACCAAATTGAATGATAATTCTGTCAGCCTTCGTTTGAAATTTGAATTTCTTCAAAACATAAAAGATCTTCATATTTGAATAAGCTTTCCAAAACATTAAGAATCAAAGAATTTGGATATCTCTATCTTAAGATATGGCCAAAACACCATTCGGTGCTCATGTGAGTTGATTTTTCTTCTCTGTGTCAGTCCACCGAATTGCATGTCAATTATGCCGGCCTTCCATTTGAAATTTGAATTTTTTCAAAACATATGAAATGTTCTTTCATTAAGTCATCTTTCCAATGCCACAAGAATCAAGTCATTTTGATTTTTCTAGCTCAAGATATGTCCAAAGGAGTATTCGGTGCTCATGTCAGCTGCTTCCATTTGTCTTTCAACTTGCATGATGATTTGGACAACCTTGCACTTGAAATTTGAATTTCATTAAAACATATGAAATGTTATAAATTGAGTAAGCTTTCCAAAGGCTCAAGAATCACGTCATTTGGATATTTGTAGAGATATATATGACCAATTGATTGAACATTGTTCATGTGTCACATTCCTTGAGTCAATCCTTGTTCTTAAACTTTGGTGCCTTTAACATGTAGTCTTCTCCTTAGCTTCAACACTTCATTTTAATAAGCCTCTTCTTGATTTTAAAATTATTTCAATGATCTTACTCTTGCACATAAATAAACATGTTAGTAAATCTCAATTAATCAATGTGTATTGTTATCATCAAAATTATCATGTAGCCTTAGGGCTAACAATCTCCCCCTTTTTGATGATGACAAACCATTGATTGCTTTAAAATAATATCTAAATCAAGAATGAAAATAAAATCAAGAATAAATAAAAATTTGGCACTTGTTATGAATATAAGCAATCCAACCATTTCTCCCCCTTTTGTTATCATCAAAAAGATATAATCAAATTAATTACTCCCCCTAAATATATTCTCCCCCTTAACATATGCTACCATTCAAAAATTATCATATAAAAGCAAAATTAAGCATATCCAATATGTCTAATTCTTTTCTAATTATGCAAAATCTATCTTGACTAAGGGGTTTATTTGTTGAAAAAAAAATTTTTGTTTAAAAAAGTTCTCACTTGTTTTTCAAATTGACAAGCATCACAAATCTTGTTATTTTCAAATTTTATTTTTGGAAGACCATCAACAAATCATTTTTAGAAATTTTTGAAATTGTGTCCATGCTAGCATGGCCTAACCTTCTATGCCATAACCAAGTATCATGATTAACAATGAAACAATTTTCTACATGATCATTAACATCAATATCAATTGTATAAATATTACCACATCTATTACCAACAAATAATGTCTTATTGTTACTAACATCCTTAATCACACATCTATTAGGCTCAAAAGTAACAAAATATCCCTTATCACACAATTACTAATGCTAATCAAATCATGTTTCAAACCATTAACAAGCAAAATATTTTCAATAATAAGTGAAAAAGGGTTACCAATATCACCATGTTCAATTACCCTTCCTTTGGCATTATCACCGAAGGTCACATATCCTCCTTTCTTCATGATTAATCTTGAGAACTTGGAGGCATCTCCGGTCATATGCCTTGAGCATCCACTATCTAAGTAACACTTGTGTTTGCCACTCCTTTGTTTCTATAATCAACATTCAAAGAGAGACTTTTTGGTACCCAAATGTTCTTGGGTCCTTGGGGTTAGTTATGGTACTTTTTGGAACCCATATTTGTTTCAAATTAGGATTTCTCTTAATATAGCAAGAATGCACTTTGTGTCCTTTTCTTCCACAATAAGTACATGAATGATTAGGATTATTCCTAGAAGATGCATGAGCAAAATAATTTTTAAAATACTTTTGATTTTTATGAGTTTTATATCCTAAACCTCTTTTATCAAAAACACACCTTTGGTTTTGTAACATAGAATTCAAATTTTTTGTGCTTTTTGTAAAACTATCAACAATATTTCTTAACTCATTATTTTCCTTTTTCAAACTAGCATTTTGTTTCTCCAATTTATCAAAATCCTTTTGTTTTAAAATGTCATTTTCAGTTTTTAAAAATGTATTTGACTTTCCAAACTTTCAAAATCTTTTTGCTTTAAAATTTCATTTTCATTTTCTAAAGCTTCATTTATTTCCACCAACTCTTCTAATTGAGATAACATGATTTTTGACTTCTTTTTGAAAGCATTGATTTTTGAATTTTGGTTATCAACTTGCACATGTAAATTTTGGAATGCTTCAAGTAATTCATCATATGAAAGCTTAGGATCATGGTTTAGAATACTTATCTCATTTTCTCTTAAAGCCATGAAGCACATGTTTGCCACATCGCAATCTTCTTCTTCATTCTCTTTCAAGGTGATTTCATGAGTCATGAGAGAACCCATAAGTTCTTCTAATGGTAGTTTGGTGAGGTCCTTTGCTTCTTGAATTGCCGTCACCTTTGGCTCCCAAGATTTTGGTAGACACCTAAGAATCTTTCTCACCATTTCAACATTAGAATAAGATTTACCAAGAGATTTCAAACCATTTACAATATCCATAAATCTAGTAAACATTTCAGAAATTGATTCATCCGGTTTCATCTTAAAAAGCTCATAACTATGAACTAGTATACTAATTTAGATTCTTTAACTTGACTAGTTCCTCCATGAGTTACTTCAAGTGTGTGCCATATTTCTTGTGCCGTAGAACAAGTAGATATTCTATTAAACTAATTTCTATATAGAGCACAATACAACACATTCATAGCTTTAGCATTCAAACTCAATTTCTTTTTATCATATTCACTAAACTCTTTAGGTTCTTTAAGCATGCATTCCTCATTTTCAATTTTGATAGGAACAAAAGGTCCTTCCAAAACAATAGACCACAAATCATAATCAAAAGATTTCAAGAAAATAATCATTCTAGTTTTCCAATAAGAGTAATCACTTCCATTAAAAAATGGAGGTCTAGAGATAGAAAGTCCCTCAACATATGAAGTTGAATTAAAAGTAGCCATAGCTCAAAATCGGTTAAGATTTAAAAAAAAAGAGCAACCTTACCACTTGTTGACCCAGGTATGGCAACCCAAGAGGGGGGGTGAATTGGGTTTTTATTTATAAATACGGATTTAGAAAACTTTTCTTGAAAGATTAAAATTATTTAAATCTTTCTTTAAGAACAAAGGTGAAGAAGATGAAAATAGAATGCAATTAAGAGAATGGCAATAAAGAACAATCACAAGTACAAGTAAATATAAAGAGGAAAGGGATAGAGAGAGTGCAAACTCAATTTACGTGGTTCGGCAAACCTTGCCTACGTCCACGGGCTCCTAGCTCCACGAGCTAAGCTTTCCACTAAGTTTTAGAATCTTTACAACTTGCTTGATGAACAACCTCACCAAGACTTTTTCTTCCAACTCTTGATAACACCACACCAAGAGTTCTTCTTGATGAACAACCTCACAAAGGCAACTTCCTTCAACCCTTGATAACACCACACCAAGAGTTCTTCTTGATGAACAACCTCACCAAGGCAACTTTCTTCAACCCTTGATAACACCACACCAAGAGTTCTTCTTGATGAACAACATCACCAAGGCAACTTCCTTCAACCCTTGATAACACCACACCAAGAGTTCTTCTTGATGAACAACCTCACCAAGGCAAACTTCCTTCAACTCTTGCTAACACACAACAAGAGTTCTCTCAAGGATAACTATTATCCTTTACAATAATATCTCACTCTCCCACAATACAAGAACAAAGATAATTTTTACAACAAAAGTATAACTCTCTTCAAAGAGTAGATAAATAATATAAAAGCTCTCTAGACTTGATATTTCTCTTGCTTTTTACTTGATAAAATACTTCTCTTGCTCTTCTTGTCTTGCTGAATGCATGGGAGAAGGGCTCCTTTTATAGGCAAATGAGATAAACTTGAACAAGTGAAGACACCAACTCCAAATTTTCTACCCACCATAAAAACCGTAATCTTGTCTGCCATTTTTGTCAATGTTCCGTTTGAAATTTGAAAATCTGTAAAACATAAAAGATTTGCACGTTTGAATAAGCTTTCCAACTCATTAAGAATCAAGTCATTTGGATATCTGTAGCTCAAGATATGGCCAAAACACCATTCGGTGCTCATGTGACTTGATTTTTCTTTCTTGTGTCAGTCCACCAAATTGAATGATAATTCTGTCAGCCTTCGGTTTGAAATTTGAATTTCTTCAAAACATAAAAGATCTGCATATTTGAATAAGCTTTCCAAAACATTAAGAATCAAAGTATTTGGATATCTATATCTTAAGATATGGCCAAAACACCATTCGGTGCTCATGTGAGTTGATTTTTCTTCTCTGTGTCAGTCCACCGAATTGCATGTCAATTATGTCAGCCTTACATTTGAAATTTGAATTTCTTCAAAACATATGAAATATGCCTCATTATGTCCTCTTTCGAATGCTATAAGAATCAAGTCATTTTGATTTTCTAGCTCAAGATATGTCCAAAGGAGTATTCGGTGCTCATGTCAGCTGCTTCCATTTGTCTTTCAATTTGCATGATGATTTGGACAACTTTGCACTTGAAATTTGAATTTCATTAAAACATATGAAATGTTATAAATTGAGTAAGCTTTCCAAAGGATTAAGAATCACGTTATTTGGATATTTGTAGAGAAATATATGATTAATTGATTAAACATTGTTCATGTGTCACATTTCTTGAGTCAATCCTTGTTCTTAAACTTTGGTGCTTTTAACATGTAGTCTTCTCCTTAGCTTCAACACTTCATTTTAATAAGCCTCTTATTGATTTTAAAATTACTTCAATGATCTTACTCTTGCACATAAATAAACATGTTAGTAAATCTCAATTAATCAATGTGTATTGTTATCATCAAAATTATCATGTAGCCTTAGGGCTAACACTTTGCTGCAATTCATCACCTCAAATTCTCAAATAACTTCTAATTCCAGCAATCCTCCAGTCAAAACCATTAGCAAGTCGCTAATTCCCGTCCTTTTGGAAATGAATTTCATAGATGAGAAACCAAAAACTGGCAAGCATGATCCAAATATTTGCAAACAAGAGGTAAATGATAGTGAGGTGAGAAATGCGTAAAGTCAAAGAGAGAGCGAGGTACCTGAAGTTGAATGGCAGGTATTGCCACGGTCGAGACCATGAGAAATTCTCCTAACACTACAAATGAGCCTCCTCTCTCATCCATCTATTATCTTCTTTTCTTCTATTTCTATATTATCCACTACCAAACCAACAACTCCTCAGTAATCCATTAACTGAAAACACAAACAGCCAATAAAATCAGAAAACTCTCACAACAATAAAATCGAATTTACAGCGTTGCAGTAGGAACGCTTTCTGCAATGAACTCAAGTCAATCAGCGTCAAAGCGAAATCAACAGTAGTAGCAATTGACGCTGAAGATTCCACAAAATTGAAGAACAATCAAGCAAAACCGCTGCTGCTACTACAGCTACAACTACTACAACTTGTTCCGAAGCAAAAGAAAACGAGTTCAATCAAGTCAATCTGAGAGTAAACAAATGAGAAAAAAGCAGAAATTTCTATTTCAATGGAAGGAAAGATAAACCCAGAAATGGAAACTTCGGAAAGATAACCACTTCATTCACGAGTGCAATGACCTTGCCCTTACCAGTTTTCAAGTCTCTGCTTTTACTTAGCTTCCCGAGCCTGCCACCAACAACACAAAGCAAAGTCGTCCAAAACCAATGTGATGTAGGTTTTGGAGTGATGAGAAGGACAAGGAGATGGGCGAGAAGAATAAGAAGCGGCTAGGGTTATTTCATTATCATTATATAGTATTAAGAAATTCTCGAAAGTCCATAACTATTAAAAATTATCAAAATCAACCCTATTTTCAGTCCCTATATTTCAAACTTTTTCATTTACACCATTAGACTAATTTTTTATAATTTTTAGAGCATTAAATATTTTAATTTAATTTTTAAAATAAATTATAATAATTTTTTGCATATTTAAAATGTTATATTATTGCAAAATAATTTTTTTGATATTTTTAATTGCTTAATTTTTGTCAAAGCAATTATATAATGTGATTTTCATCACTTTGAAATTAAAAAATAATTTTATTTATTTCATAAAATTTTCATATTTAAAAATTAATTTTTCTAAACTTTAATATTTAAAAATTTATTCTTTTCATACATATAATAATGTTATCTTTAATTTAAAGATTTTTAAAAATTTTATTTAATTTTAGATTAAAAATAAAATTATATTGTTTAATTATATTTAGATAAATTTATTGAAATTTTAAATATTATATTCACATATTTGAAAGAAAAAATGAAAAGAAAGAGGAAAATTTGAGAGGGAAAAGAAAAATGTAATTTTTACATACTTGTCACACTTTTATAAAAATGTGATATATATATGATTGAATAAAGACAAAAAGTGACAAATAAGATGAATTGATAGTTTTGACTTTTAAGATATGGTTAAATTTATCACTTTTTAAAAAACTGCCAAATAAAAAAATTGTGAAGTGACAAATATGTAAAAAATTCTTGTAGTGTTGAACTTTGAAGTTTTTAGAAATCTTGAAGATGGCTTGATTCTTTTTCAATCCAAGTAGGGGGAACGTCAGGATTTAGTTTCATGGAGATAAGTCATGCTTTGTTGAACACTTGTTGTAATTTGCATGCTAATTATGTGATTGTGTTGTACTTTGGACTTTATATTTATGTGTTGTAGTTTGTGTTAGCCCTAAGGCTAAATGATAATTTTGATGATAACAATACACATTGATTTATTGTAATTTACTAACATGTTTATTTATGTGCAAGAGTAATATCATTGAAATAATTATAAAATCAAGAAGAGGCTTATTAAAATGAAGTGTTGAAGCTAAGGAGAAGACTACATGTTAAAGGCACCAAAGTTTAAGAACAAGGTTTGATTTAAGGAATATGACACATGAGCAATCTTCAATCAATTGGTCATATATTTCTCTACAGATGTCCAAATGATGTGATTCTTGAGCCTTGGGAAAGCTTGCTCAATTTATAACATTTCCATATGTTTTAATGAAATTTAAATTTACAAGTCGTAGGTTGTCCAAATCATAGGCAATTTGAA
>SNVD02013476.1:0-81029 GCA_013180625.2 Boswellia sacra | reverse complement strand
TTCTAAAACATAAAGAATTTCGATATCATAACACTGGCTAATGGACCGACAATTTTTTTTTTTTAGTGTAGGATATATTTGAAGCGTCCAAAAATTAGGGGTGGGAATACGGGTTCGCGGGTCGTATTCGTGTTCGTGTCGAGCTATGATACGATAAAAATTGAGTCAACCCTATTTATTATTCATGTCAAAAACACCCAACCCGAAGACGACACGATTATTAAATGGGTGACACGATTCAACATGCTAACAAGAATAATAAACAGGTCATTTTCGGGTTTGACACGAATACAATCCGTTTAACACGATTATAACACTTTTAAATGTTATGACACGATTATGACACGTTTAAATGTTTTAACACGATTATGACACGTTTAAATGTTTTAACACGATTATGACACGTTAATAGACATGATTATGACACGTTTAAATAATTAACACGATTATGATACTAATACACATTACAATTTTCAACCTTTTTTTTAATAACAATAATCAAATATTCAAAATCCATCCATAACACAATAAAGAGTTTATTAAATACCAAATCGCATATAAACTTCAATTCACAACACAATAAAGAGTCCATTAAATATCAAATCTTATGCAAATTTCAATCCACAATATAATAAATAGCCTACTAAATTCCAAGTCTCAAACAAACTTTAATACACAAAACACAATATAAATACACAACATACCAAGTCCCATATAAACTTTAATCGACAACACAATAAATAGTCCACTAAATATCAAATCTCAAACAAATTTCATTCCACCACACGATAAATAGTCTGCTAAATACCAAGTTTCATACAAACCTTAAATATATGTAAAAGTAGAAAAAAATCCATTTCATCTCCTTAAGTCTTAAGCAACCTGTAAAAAAAATATATGTAAAAGATTATAGTTATTGCAAGATGGTATCAAAATTATATTCATAATAACTTACACAATTAGTTTTACACTTACACAATTAAGACCTTCATCACATTGTAGAACTACCGGCCGATTCTCCAGCTTGTTGCTTGATACTCAAGTTTATTATATTCTCAGTCAACTCTTCTATTTTTAGACTTTCATCTTCTATAAAATCTAATTATTTATAAAATGATCAACTTAAATATTTATACTGATGGCTTTGGTATTCAATATGAAATTTGATTTAGGTTTTCGTTCTCTACTTTTTTTTTTCCTTTCTTTAGTAGTTTAAAATTCAAATTAATTCTTCATTGTGTTTGTAATTTTACCGATTCAAAATTTAATCGTGTCAAATTGTCAATTCGTGTCTTTATGATAGTATATTTTATTCGGGTTATACAGGTCACTGAACGGGTTTGTGTCATTATTCGGGTTCGTGTCATTAAACGAGTTTGTGTCATTATACAGATTCGTGTCATTAAACGGGTTCATGTAATTATACGGGTTCGTGTCACTATACAGATTCGTGTCATTAAACGGGTTTGTGTCACCCGTGAGTTCAGCCCTCAACCCGAACATGACCCGATTATTAAACGGGTTGAAAATTTCAACCCAAACACGACTCAAACACGATTAAGACAAGCCCAAATCCACTAATTTGCGCGTCGTGTTGTGTCGGGTTCGTGGGTCGTGTCAAAAATTTCCACTCCTACCAAAAATATCCATAGGCTGTGGAGCATTTAAAATTTCATATTCTGGTTATTTTTTAAATGGACTTCTTAGCTTTGGTCCATTTTTTGCATTTCGTTCTAAAAAATTTGAAGATATGTATAAGAGGAACGAGAGAATCACGATAATCTTGTTACTGTTATTTTGGCAAAGATTTCAGTGTGTTTCTAGACAATTTATTTTAGTCTGAAGTATCATATTTATTCATTTAAAACTTATATGATACTAGATAGACAACTTGGACTATCAAGCAGTTTCAATATAAAGATATGAGTTCAGAATCATAAGTAGCAATTTATTAAAAGGAAGAGATATTTTGACACAAAAATTTCATACAAAATTTAGATATAAATTTTCAATAATTGATCTCATTTAATCCAATTATTAAGATTCAAAGTTAACAAGTTTCATTTTATAATATCACATTATCAACCATCTCATTAAAATTTTGTGCAATAAGTTATGTGAAAGTTTGTATCAAATAATTTCTTCTCCTTATTAAAAGACAGATAGTGTCATGTTATAAGATCGAGATGTGAGTTTTACACACCTCTCTCTTCTTCTCATAAGGTAGGGATAGGTGGAAGACTATAGTTGATCTTTTGTTATGGGGATTTACTTTCATGGGAATGAGATTCACATTACTGAAAAAGTGGTTAATGAAAATATAATGTCTAAGAAAATAATATTACTGTATTTGGTTACCGATGATAATCTTGTCTTTGATTAGTATCAAAATCAAATTTATCGTGTTTGATTGCACACAAGAATGTATTAATTTTATTTAATATGTTAATAAATTTATAATTAATTTTTTTAACATATTAAAAATACTCATTTTATTTTTCGTATTATATTATGAAATAAAAAATTTTAACATAAAATTTTAAAAATTTTTCTAATTTACTAATTTTATAGATTTTTAAATTTATTAATATTATAAATTTTGTATTATAAAAATATCAAAACTCTTTTTTCTCCAATTTTCCTCCCCCCTCGTCACTTTCCAGTCAAAGCGCAATTTTTTCCTCTCTTCTTCTTCTTCTTCTTCCTTCTCTCCTTTGTTTTCCCTTTTTTCTTCCCTGCCTCATCACTTCCATTGACGATCAGCAGCACCCCTCAAGTCGCCACCTCGTCACCCCTCATCACCGCTGTCGCCGATCAGCAACACATCTCAGTTCTTCCCCTCCTTGTCTCTGCCATCGCCGAGCACTGCCATCTTTGATGACCCCACCAATAAACCCAATCAACGCCACTCACGGCCGCCACCACGACAATCTATCACGGCTACATAAATTCAAACCTTCACTTTTTTTTAATTTATATTTTTTTTTAATTTTTGATGGGTTTTGAGTTTCGGATTTTGATATGTTGATGTTAAAATGAGATTTTGTGAGGGAAAACAAGTTTGTTGATGGTGACTCATTGATTTTGGAGATGAGATTTCTTTCTCTGTCTCAGTCTGTCTAAAGTGAAATTGGAGGGGGAATTTCGATTTTCCGTAATTTGAAACTCAAGAGATAAAATGTTTCAGATTACCCCGTTTTGATAGCAACGTGATTCCAGTAGGAATTCTGATTTTCAGGTTTAAAAAATAAATTAGGCCAATTAAATAAAGGGTGGGTTTTAGTCTCTCATTCCTCTGGGATAAAACCTTGTACCAAACAGCCCCAAGAGCACGATAGACAATCTAGAAGGAAGGAATTGTGTTTAATTAGTCATTGAAAAGTATTATAATAATAATTATTATTATCATTTTATTATTTATTAGCGTATGTTATATTTCAGAGAATAGATGGCGGTGATCTAATGGAAGACAAGCAATGGTAATCATTTTGTTTCGATTTTTTTTTTAAAGTGTTTTCCTGCAGACTATGTAAGTGTCCTGTGATTTGTCACTTCTTTTAAAGTGCTTAAACTAGTATGGGAAAAATATTATCAATCCTAAATTTTAATATTAATCAATTAATCAATTATTGAGATGTATATATATTATTTCTTCTCATTAATTAATTCTTCATAACCACTAACTATAATTTTGTGAAAATATGATGTAGAAATGAGTTGAGAAGGAGATTCTTATTCTTAGAATAATTAATTAAACATGAACAATTAATTATGTTTTTTCGTTTGACCCCACACAAAAAAAAAAAGAAGTCTACACTTCAACTTGAAGGAGAAGGAAACAATAAATTAGTGGGAATATTTCCCTATTGACCCTAAGGTTTGCCCGAATAATGAAATGATCTCCAATTTTCAGAAATAGCTTCAAATGACCCTTCATTAAATGACTTCACTATCTTTTTAACCTTTATTCTTTTTATTATTAGCATTATTTGATTTATTAACTTCTCTTAAGGGTCAAGTTGATTCTTTAGTAACCACTGCTTTGCTCGTGATTCCGCTAAACATCCATGAAAATCTTTTTACTTTCTTAAGTGTATTTGGCCCCGTTGTTGTGCAGTAGTTTTTGGATCTTACTACTAGTTATTACTATTTTGGTGATTAATAAACCTTTTTAAAAATGATAGTCTATAAAGCTATTGCTCTGAGAACCTATTTTTTGTATTAGATTACAAAAGAGGTCGAGGCAATTTTTGTAAATCTGATTTTGAAAAGCTAATTCTTAATTGATCAAAATACATAATCCCTCTGAAATAATATAATTCCAAAACCATTTTTTATATATTAAAAATTTAAGATTAATTAATTAGTTAATAAATATAAAATTAAATATATTTGAAAATTTTAAAAAATAATTTTAAAAAAATTTAAAAAGTCCCAAAAGTGGCAACCATTTTCGTCCATTGTCCATTGTTGACGACCGTTATCCACCAATTGCCAATGACTAGGATGACAACGCCGCCTCCGTGAGCATCACTGGACGTTATTATTCTCCTATCCATCAATGTTTTTGTCATCGACGATGGGAATAAACAAGATTGGACAATATAAGTTAAGGATCCCAAAACTTTAACCGTCCAATCCTGCTTATTTTCGGCTTGAATGCCAAAAACGTTAAAGAATTGGAGAATAGCGGCTTCTATCAATGCTTATGGAGGTGGCAATGTTATTCTTCTTTCACTAGCGGCAGGTGAACGACAGTCAGCACATTCGTTGCCCCAATGACTTCTTTTTTCACTTTTTTTCTTTGTTATTAAAAATTAATTATATTTATTTATAAAATATCATAATTTTAAATTTAAATGATAAATTAATATATTTAATTTATTTTTATAATAATATATTTGTTATTTTTAATATTTAAAAGATTCAAATTAAATTTTAATAATATTTCTTTAAAAAAATATATTTTTATATTTCTACTAAAAATTAGCTTTTGAAAATCAAGTTTACCAACAACATATTCTTACTATTTAGTCAACATAGAAATTTTGAAAAGCTAATTTACCAAACACGTTAAACTTTTTTAAATAGCACAACGAACACCTTATTCATCTTATAAAACTTTTGCACAACAATATCCCATAGCGCAGCAATTCCAAAAATACCCGTTATCTACTATACTTTTTATCTTAAATTTATGTTGCTTTTATGCAATAATGATAGCTATGTTAGGAAGAATAATAGTAAAAAAATAAAAGTGACCAAAGCAATTTCTGTCAATTTACACTTCTTAAGGTATTGATTTTAATGCTTGTACACTTGAGAAATTAAAGTCTATAACCATGCAACTTCCAAGTTGGAGGAGCAAAAATTGTTCTTGCATGATCACTTACTTTATGAATGCTTCAACTAATCAAACTTTCCTTAGCTGGTTCCTAACATGTTCTATGATTTTACTTTCTCTTTTAATTAAGTGCTTGAGCTAGGGGTGGCAATTTTCGACACGACACGCGAACACGACTTGACACGACACGGATTTAAGCGGGTTTAGGTTTTGACTTATTCGTATTCGTGTCGTGTTCGTGTCGAAGATGTCAACCCGTTTAATAATCGTGTCGTGTTCGGGTTGAGAGTCGTCGACACGCGAACACGATTATGACACGACACGATTATGACACGAACACGTTTATGACACGAGTAACACGAATAACACGAATACATATTATGCAGATTGACACGATAACACGATTAACACGAATATTGACACGATTACAAAATAATAGTAAATTTAAAAATATTAAAATTAATATTATAAATTTAGACATTTTAACCCCTATATATATCCAAATTTTAAATTAAGAATATAATTTTGAAACGTAATATATTTTCAAACTCAGGACATATTTGTCATTTAATAAAAATTGAAACCTAATGGACTGATAATTGAAACAGGAAGGAAACCTAATCTCATAATCAAAATAACACTTGAATTGAAACCCTTCTCTCCTCACCGCCGCCAGTCATATGCTATTCTCACTGCCTTCAACACCATAGATCCACTATCCAGTCCTCCCCCTCCAGTGACCACACCCTTCAGTCTTCCAGTCCTCATCACGGTCACAACTCACAACCAAGGGAAGTTGCCTCCAGCCTTTCTCCATCTCCTATCCTCACTGCAGTCGCAGCTTCACCACCTTCCACCATCCAGTCCTCCCTCTGTACTCATGCTGTGACCACAGCCCTCCAATCGTCCGATCCCTCTCGTCACAATCACACTGTAAGTTTAACAAATAAAAATCGTCTGACTTTGTTGTGTTCTTGGAGCCAAAGCTTGATCTGGATCTGTATGCCCATAGTCCTACGTTTTTTTTCACATTAAATGTGTGCTTGTTATTGACTTTTCCACCAATAAAGTTGAAAGAATGACTTGTCCGCCAATGAAGTTGAAAGAAAAATTAGAGTATAATTGCATTGACAACTTGTTCCCAGAGATGAAATTATATTGGTTTTTTAATCATTGTAATCATATAAATTTGGACTTTTCTTTCTTATATTCAACTTTTTATCTTGTTATTGATTGCATTTTCACATTCATATGCAATTGTGATTGAGCTGGAAACGAAAACATGTAGGATCCAACTATAGAAAGAGGAAATTAAGCATTTAACTTTTATAGCGTTGATAGGAATAGTTACCCAAAACATATATTATAATTTTCAGGCTAAATATTATTTTCAATTTCAACATTGTCAATTATGCATGAATTATTAAGCTGTGTTGTGTATAAAATTATCATATATGAAATTATCACTTAAAAAAATAGCTGTGAATTGAATCTAATTAGTTCATGCTTTTCCTTTCCTTGTTTTGTCTATGCTTGATGATTAACATCATTTTATTATATCAATATCAACTCACTTCTCCTGGACTTGTTTGTTGCATTTGCTTCTATTCCCCTAACGTCCTTCCTTTTTTAAGTATCTGTTTGGCAGTATTCGGAAGTCCTACCACAAATAATTTAAAATTCTTCATTTTTAATAGTTAATTGCTAGCTGAATTAAAGGCCTGGATTTAGAATAATTATTTAATGGTTTATGATTTGGTAATTGAAGTATATTGAAGTTTTCATTGTTATGGTTTATGAGATCATGAACAAATTGTAAGCTTTATTGATTCATTTATAATGTCTTATATAATTCTATAATCTGATTTTTTCATGAGTATGATTTTTCTTTTTGTAGGTTGCTTAAGAGTTGAAGAGGAGATGGATAAGAGTTGAAGAACTTTTTTGTGTTTGTTTGTGATGCACTTACTTGTGATTTGTGATGGATGACTATAACTTCATAGTGTTTGTTTATTTGTTTGTGATGAACTTCTTCTAAGTCATCCATAATTTAGGAATGTGGTGCATGTTTATTTGAGATTTGATGGACTTTATTTTTATTAATTTTGTGGTATATGATTTGTTAAAGTTGTTTTCTTATGGTAGTTATATTGCATTTGAATTTTGTATGATTTCTTGGTATTTAATCTTGTTTAATTTTGTATTTTTTGTTATAAATTTTCATTTAAAAATATGTTTTAATGTATAATCGTGTCGTAATCGTGTTGTAAATGTATCACGTGTCATAATCGTGTTAACATATTATAATCGTGTTAACGTGTCATAATCGTGTAAATCGAGTCGTTTCAATCATGTAAACGTGTCTTAATCGTGTTAGACGGGTCGTGTTCGTGTCTAACACGAATACGATCCGTTTAATATTCGTGTTAGCTTGTCGTGTCGTGTTACCCGTTTAATAATCGTGTCGTGTTCGTGTTGAGTCTTAGTGACACGAATAATAAACGGGTCGTGTTCGTGTTGGGTCAATCTTTATCGTGTCACAGATCGACACGACACGAACACGACCCACGAACACGAATTGCCACCCCTAGCTTGAGCTGAAAGGAATACTAAAATCTAAACATTTAATATGTTGTCTTTTCTATAACTTGGAGGAGAAGAATATATATTTCAATTATATATAATGGATCGTAACTTTAATTCCAGACGTAGGACTCTCATCAATGGCAAGTAATTATAAGTGTAAAGGAAAAATATTGCACATTGTGAGAAAAAGACAAAACAAACCCTGATGAACCGTTTTAGGTCACATCACATGGGGAAAATGTCTTAATGACAATCGAAAACACTGATCTTACAATATCTAATTATAATCATCAATAATAAATTAATAATAAATAACCGATCGAGATGTAAACATAGAGAAAAGTTGAGGGATCATCAATATCCGAATACAATTGAAAATTATTTTTGGCTCACATATTCTAAATAAATATGTAAGAGAGTTGTTAGCCAGGGGCCATGGGGAACACGGCAGAAGACTTTGTTAAGAAGACAATAATATTGTCCCAAGGACGCGTGATAGATAGACAAACATTAACTAGAATAGTCTGATTGACCGTTGACGCACCAAAAAAAAAAAAACAATAAAATAAACAAAATAATAGGAAGCTAGTTGGCCCAGTAGGGCATTAGGGAATACGACGACGGGAGTTTGGATAATTTATTAAAAAACTGCAGAACGCCTAAGTGGAAGAAGTTGGGAAAAACCAACGTAATTTGGTCCTGGTTGACAGATAGATATATACATATATATATAATTAAATAAAAGAGCAATTTCTGTGACCATCCACGAAATTTCACAGAAATACTTTAAATAATAATTACAGTTGAAGCCAAGAGAGGTTGGAATTTTTTCGAAGTATTACTGTGAAATTTCATGGATGGTACATTGGTATTTATATATATATACACACACCTTATGCTTGTTAACAACTAATCACAAGAACATTTGTAACAAATACGATCTTAGTTTCGATTAAAGTTCTGATTTGGTTACCTGGGAAAGCCTGCAGAAGATCACAGTTTATGGAATTAGAGATCCTCAGCCGAAATCCAAATTCCAACATTTGCTTCCTCTACTGGGATTAATTTTACATTGTTGGACATGTAAGTAATCTTTTGGTTGTAAAAATAGTTTATGGAATTTTTCAAATTTAATTGTAGACAAAATTCTTTTTTTGGTCATGTAAAAGATAGTCGATCACATTGCATAAATAAACTTTGGTGGCAATATTATCAGAAACAAAAAGTTTGGTGCTTCCCCTGGGAACTTCAACATCTTTGATCATCAAAGTGTTTTGGTTGTGCTGGATGTTAATTTCTAATTAATCGTAGATGGGTATTTATTTTAAGGTACTTATTATGTTTTGATCAGGTCGCAGCTGGCCTTGAATATTGAGGGAGGTAGAGCCGAGGATGCTAGAGATGGAACAAATTCAGTCTCAGTAAGGGTCCAAGGACTTCAATATTCTGTTGACCAAATTCAAGACGTTAAGGGCATTAGAAAGTTAGTAAATTCTTGCGATGGCAAGCCGGCTCAATTCTTGCTTTTGATGAAGATAGTCATTGATCCGCGGGGGCTTTTCGGGGATTTCTTTTGGAAAACGTTTTTTGGGATGGTAAATGGTGAATCTCTGCTATACTTCGTGATCTACGATGATGAGAAGTGCCTCGGGTTGGACAATAAGCTGGGGATGGGGACAATCATAGTTGCTTCATCTCTTGATTTGTTTACTTCTGCCTATGTACTCTACCGACTGGGTATTGATTTGTGCTCATATGCAAGGAAATACAGATCATGGTTCGACTTCGCCTTCGGCATCGTAATTTTGGTTTTCCTCGGTCTTCCGCTGCAACTGGTAAAGTAAAGTCAGACTCTTATTTTGCACCTAATTGTTCTTAATTTGTCCGTTTAAATATATTCAGCTAGCACAAAAATTAGATTGTAAAGTTATTACCAAGTTATCTTAGCAAATTTTTAACCTTTTTGTGGTGTTCGAGAGTAAATGAGCTGCCAATAGTTTCAAAAAGTCATCTCATTTATTTAAGGTGTCTCATGTGTTAATTAAGACTATTAGGGGCTATGTTTTTTATTATTTGAAATTTGAATTTGATTTATTTTTTAATCACTTATGGGAAAAAATCACAAACTACCCTCCAGGTTTCAGAAATTAACATACAAATATTAACTATTGCATTTTTTTGTCAACCGTTACCCAAACATTTTCAGAAATTCATCAACCATGCCCCCGAACTTGCATAACCCGTTAGTTCTGTAATTTTTCACGGGTGGTCAATTTAGAATCACTCTTTTACTCTTGATTTCAGGGCTTGGAGTAATAGAGTCGTCAAGGACACTAATAGAACTTGTAAAATGACCAAAATAACCTTAAGACAAGGGAAAAAAAAATGCTAATGATTCTATTTAACTCGCTGGTTATAAAAACCCGTTTGGTGAAGTTTCAAACCCACCTCACTGTTTCAACATCCTAAGTTCATTGCATTAGCTCGTCATACTCAATAAATGAACCACTCGCACTCTTCTTAACTGAGAAAAACCATGTAAATCCAATCACTAAATCAAAGTTCTTGCTTCCAATAGATAACTATTTAGTAATAACTTATATAATTGGTTTTAAGTTTACTGCATTGTTATATGCATATGTAAATATCAAATACATATACTACTTAATAAAGACATATAGTCAAACTAACAAATCTCGAGATATTTTTAATTTAGAAAAAAATAGCTTAAAACTTATTAATAGACATGAGAAAAAGATGTTTGCCCTTTTTTAATTTGACATATTAATAGACATGAGAAAAAGGTCTTGGAAATAGCTTAAAAGTATCAAATTGAACCCAAAGCTGTTTGCCCTTTTTTAATTTAAATTATGATTGTATGTAAGTTTACCTTTTTACCCTTTCGCCGTTTAAGTTATTGTCCAAATTGCTACTATAGGGGGTAAATTGAAATTTCCAAGACCTGAGGACCTAATTACTTTTGCCCAACCTTAGAAGGCAAATTGTAATTATCCCTACAAACTACTTAGATTTATAGTAATAGAGACCCTCTCTCAGTCACACACATTTCTTTATAACCAACACTCTCTCTCCAATGACTCCAATCATAATAGACCAACTTCCTAACCTTGTTATATATCAAGTCTCAATTGACTATTATATAACTTCCTTGATGAATAACTCAAGTCCTCTTGAGTATTCAATAACCTTTCACAGATATAAATAAAACTAAGCTAAAACAATATAGCTCTCATAAGGTGCTCTCAAAATAAGTTTGTATCTATCCTGGACTTCAATAGAAACTTCCCTTTATATAACACGTCCAGCTACTCCTTATAGCATAATGGTTTGTTATTGTCTTTCCAAAATACTGTATATTTGGAATGCTAGGAAAATAAAACCTCTTTAGAATATTCGAAAACGAAACAGAATAAAGAATCTTTTCTAAAGTCAAGTTAAATAAATAACTTTCTAATTTAGAAAACCTGTTATAGAAATAAAAGCTAGTAATGACTTTCCTAACTGAAGATAGTAAAATAGAAAACAAATAATGCAGTAAACAATTTCTTGTTTTTCTCCAAAATAGCCAACTTACCAATGCCACATGTATTGACACATGTCATGACATGTGTCATGGTCCAATTACAAATATCAAAATCAACAATAACCACATTCAAAAAATAAAACAACTAAGACCGCTTCTTTATAGGGCCTTGAAAAAAACCCAACTTAGCTAGGAATGAGATTTTCATTAGGAAATAGAAATCCAATTCAAATTAGAAATAATAAAAAAATTATTTCTAATTGAGTTGTATTTTATGGTATTAATTCAGAAAGTCAAAATTTTAAATAATAGTCAAAATCTTTAATTTACTTAAATCCTTAAGATTCAAATTAAATTTTAAATTTTATTATTAATCATATTGTAATGAGTCTTACATCAATTACAATTTTGGAAAAAGTTGTAAAGTGTTTGAGAAATTCGATATTCATTATTATATTACAAATATAAATATAAAGCTGAAATATATATACCTCATTTGTAAAATAAAATAATTTACAATTACAATAAGATATTTGGATAAAATTAATGAATTCAAAATTTGAATATAAAAATAATTGAAATGACATATTAGTTATTACTCGATGATTAAATTTTAAATTAATTAATATATGTTAAAACAATTAAAATTAAATAACTAATAAGAAAAAGTCCTTGGACAACAACCACAACCATCACTTGTGCATATGTTCAATGACGAGTGGCAAAACACGAGATTTTTTTGGAGGGCTAAAAGTAATTTTTTCCAAAACTTGGCAAATAAAGCTTGAAATCTATATTATGATGTAAACAATAGAAAGTATGAAAATACTGCAACAGAATTTATTAATATGTTCATCTTAGACATCATTTCATATATAATTTTTTAATTTATCATCGATCCTTTCTATTAAATATGGAATAATTATTTTCTTTATTGGAATATTTGATTAAATGTTATATTATAATATTTAAATTTTTATAAAGTGGTCCTAATAACTCAACTTCACTAGAAAACATATATATATATATATATATATATATATATATATATATATATATATATATCGAAAAAAAAATTGGGCAGCCCAGCCAAGTCCCCCTGGCTACGCCTTTGCCAGTGACACCATCAACATTGATCCGAATTCCAATCTACCCAAACAAATTGCATTGTCATGGTGCAATTAGTTGTAGGTTGAGTTAACATATTCGGTGTCCAAAATCTTCTACCCCATGACTCAACGTCGCAATATCTGTTAGAGATACAACTAATAATTCACTGATGTGATGCAACTAATATGTGTATTCATGACTGATTATTCCATGATTTATGCTAATTTGTTTTATTATATGATTACTTTTCATTTCTCATTTTTGGTCATATTAAAAGTTATGTGAAGTTGATTATACATATAATATTAATAATCTTTAATTACATTAAACACTCTTAAACCTCGCAGGTGCTGCTGGTTTCAGCTGTCAGTCAAAGAATGATAGGCACGAACTACATGTTTATGTTCTACTTGGTTTTGGCCCAATATTTGCTAAGGACTATCATAATGCTTCCATTTTCTGAATATGCTGAAGTAGTAGCAGGGGAAGGGAGCCATTATCCGTTAATACTATATTGGACATGTGTTACTTTTGTTCTTTCTTACTTCGGATTTGCTGGGGTAAGTCATGAGCATTTCTTGATGGATCTACACTTCTTTTCTTTTCCAATATCTGATTTCTTAAATGCTTTGTGAAGTTCTATTGGAGGCAGATTTTACCGTGCAATTGGGCGTCAACAAAAGTTCTGATTAATTATCGATGTTGCTTCTGAGTCCATGGTGACAGAGTTCACCACTATTTAATTCGAAAGGCATATTTTCGTAGAAAGTATAATATTATTCAATTAATATTATCCAACTTGACCTTGGAATTATGAATAGATGGATCGAAATAGAGAGAGAATAAAACTCATCTAAATTAATATTATAGTTAAGAACCTAAGTGTTAGGACCATATCATGTATATGCTAATTATTCAGTATATACATTTTTTTTTCTCTATGTAGAAGGTAAAATTAATATTTTTTGGTTTGTATTTAATGAACAATGTTACATCTACAACCAACTCCTTACAACCTGAGTTGACAAAAATTCATTGAAAGAATAAAAACAAAAAATGAATAATGAAAATTACAATGAATGACATAATAATTATATATCCAATAAAATTTTACAAATTCAGGTTGTAAGAAAAGTTTATTGTAGATAAGTTGTAGATATAGTATTATTCTATTCGAAATTCAATATTGTAGATTATTGTTAAATAGAAATATTTCTATTTTAATTGTTAAATTATTTATGAAAATGTGTAAGTTAGCCATTTTCTATGCTGTTGCTGACACTATAGTATCATTCAATTCAAAATTATCTAATCTATTACATGATAAATTAAAAATCAAAGATAAATAACTGGCACTGCCACCACAACGTGTGTTGATGTTATGGATAAGATCCGATTAGTTTCTTTATTATTAATGAATCTAAAAGGCAAGCTAGAATCTCACTTAGTTAAAAAGGACCTTATTCAATGACTCAAATAACAAAATAATAAGGTCATAAGCCAATCTCAAATCTTTTCTTTCTTTTTTTTTTTTTTACCGAGTTTAGAAATTAAGGTTTTGTGATTATTGTTGTAGCATTTCTGCTTGCAAAAATTTTGTGAGGATTATTGACAGAATTAACAAAGTGGCCACTTGCTGGTCTTTTAGGTATTTGGTGCCTCAAGGCACGTTTTCTCCATAAGATCTGTGAATGAATGCTGGAAGAAAGCTTGTATCAACCATACTGGATCCGAATGCGGTCATTCTTTCTATTGTGATGGCAAATTAGCAAATTACACATTTCTAAATGATTTTTGCTCCATAAAGACACCAAACACAACGTTCTATGATGTCGGAATGTTCCTTGATGCTCTTCAGTCTGGCTTTGTAGAAGCTTCGACAGATATTTCTGATAGGCTCTTGTACAGTGCGGATGGGGCATGCAAACTCTCAGGTTGGTGTGCACGTATGCTTATTGTCTGTGTGATTGAGAATAGGGCATCAGGCAGGGTTTTAGGCAGGTATAAGACTCTCTATTTTGGCATATTGAACCGTTTTGCAATTGTAGCATCATTGGTTGTCATCAATGACCTTATATATCTTCTCATAATTCTTGTTTTACATCATTTCGGTTATTCTGCTAGCATGGTTAGTATCAGAGAGCATAGTAAAAGAGTGTTGATTCCTATATTGGATGTTTAAGAGGGGATGTTGAGGATAGTCATTCTATGCCATTGTGTTAGCTGGATACGTAAAGCCTCCAAAGTTTGTAGCACTATATTTTAGGTCTACTAGTTTTTGCACGAGAAACATAGGTTTATCTTTACTTCCACGCCGGAAATTAAAGCTAATTATGAAAAGCTTAAATATTTATTCACTTAAAACCTATAAAAAATAAAAAGCAATAACTGAGAGTCTTGCAAGTGAGAAGTTATTTAGAAAACACAAATCAGTTATTGGCAGTTGCCGAATAACTTGTGGAAGATTAATCTCTCCTCCTCTTTCTCCTATGTGCTGGAAGTGGCGGCGGAGCCACATTTAGGTGCGGGGAGGCCCTGACCATCCGTCACACGTCTTAATATTTTACAATTTGCCCCCGACATAAATTAAACTAGTCTCATGTTGTCCCTCATTTTCATCAAATTTATGATTCGACTATTTTCTATCGGGTAGCTAGTCTTATGCTTTTCATTTTATATTTTAATAATTTATTGTTTTCTAATTTTCTTTCCTTTTCCATTTCTATTATATTGCTTTTAATTTTTAAAATTTATTTTTTTAATATTCAAAATTTCTACTTTTTTAATATTTCAATTTTTTTCAATAAAAGAAAATGTTCTATTTCTTAAATTATTCTCTTATTATCTTGAGTTGTTCTCTTCAATATATGAAATCTTTATACCTAAGTAACAACTTGCTCATTTCTTTAATATATATATATGTATATATATATATATATATATATGTATGTATGTATGTATGTATGTATTTATATATCAGGTTTACTTTTGTAACTTTAATTTAGTTTTCTAACCCTTAAATTTTCAAAACTCAAATATAAACTAAAGACATTATGATGAATTCTCGATAACTATATTTTAGGTTAACAATAATTTCATATTTTAATCATTAAGTTACCTTAATTCTTTTCATAGGTGTTATATAATTAAAATATTGATTCATTCTTTTTTTTTTTGGTTGATTTCAGTTATTTGATTTTCGATGAATAATTTTTATTTTTCAAAATTTGTATAAAATTTTATTTTTGATTAACTATGTAAACCGTAAATATAAAAATTAATTTAACTCATCAATCATTATATATTTTTATACAGTGTGGAGTTAGATTTCAATGAAACCTATACTAGAATCCAACCACAAGATTGTTTGTAAGGCTAAAGATTGCACGTAAAACACTCCAGTTTACGACATTCAATTTTGGGAACTTCTTGGAAGGAATGTATTTATACAACATATTTAATTATGGACTAATGCATATATATTTGAATAATTCTAGATTACAATCAACTAAAATAATCAAACTTGTAAAAGGGAACTTGGCACAAAGTCATTAGGTAGATGAGTCTCATCTTATTTTTTTTCTCAAATCTTCTTATTTTCTTTTTTATTTTTGTCAATCCAATAAATTTATGACATGTTAAATTGTATGGATTTGGTTATTTGGGTTGGTTGTATATTTAGAACTATTCTATATATTTTGACATAAACCAATGCCTCGATTGCGTTAGTTCTCTTACTTGTTTCATCAATTACTTCTAGACCCTAATACATAGACACACTTACGAAAAATTAATCTTCTCTCCAAAGTTGAACGCCATTCGTTCTTACGATTGTATTGAGAGAACGGTCAATTTACGATTTTACGACAAATTAATTGAGTTGAAACTTTTGTTCTGTTTCTATTTATATATTTTTTTTCATCTTATCTTGTGTGTTCACCTGCACAAAAAGTGATTTAGCTATCCTTAGTAGAGGTGGTAATTTTTTATACGATATGCTAACACAATACGAACATGATACAAAATTATTGGGTTAGTGTTAACATTATTATTAATTGTGTTATGTTAGTGTTAGAATACTTGATACGATTAATAAATATATCAGATTTATGCCAAAGATATATAACATGCTAACCTGTTTAATGACAGGTATAATTAAGCATATGTTTTATATATATTGATATTGCAAACCTATTTAATGACATACGTTTTTATCTACTTGTAACATATATATTATAAATATGAAATTTTTATATTAAGAAGCAAATCAACCTATATAATAGCGAATTCAAATGATTTAAATTATTTTCTTTTATACTAATAATTGTTAATATTACTAGGATAATTTTAATTAATATAAATATATACAATGTGGTTAATTATGTGCATATATATATATATATATATGTATGTATGTATGTATAACAATTAAGTAGCTTATTCAAATTAAATATGACATAGTGGCGTAGTGATAATATGTTTATTAAATGGGTGACACATTTATTAGACGGATTATATCCGTATTTCAAGTTTTGACACGAATAATTACATGGACTTAATTGTGTTAGCCAAAGTTTCATGAGTTGATATCATATATATGCCTATATTTATATTAATATTAGATTATTCACTTGCTTGCAGTGCTTTAGGTCAAGGCCTCCAAGCAAAAACGACATGAGAAAACGATTTTGCATTTTTCATCACTTGTCTGAGCGTCTTGTTTCTGATATTTTTGGTTGGAATATTTCAGGTCAAACAGATATGTCTTCTCTTACATGTCAATCTATTTAAAAACTTTGTATTTAAGGATGACAACTCATCAATTATCTAAACCATTAATTAGAGATGAAGGACAACCAATTAGTTTTAATGTCTTCTGAACTCACTGCTTGTTAAAAATATAGGTATACTTACAGCACGGAATTAAGGGACTACATGAGAAGAGATTGAAAGAGCTCGAGATACGGCAGTGGCCGCACTTTCAGAACCTCTCTGCAGTTCTCCAAAAGCAGATAAAGAAAAATCAACCATACAAATGGCAGGGGACGGAAGATGTCAATGTAGAAAATTTTCTTAACAACTTTTCCGAGGACCTCAAAAGAGACATAAAGCGCGAACTCTGCTTGGGCCTGCTCAAGAAAGTGAGTTCCTTGTCCTTATATATGGAATTAATTAACTGCTGATTATGTGTAGCTGCTAGGAAGTTCAAATCTCTAGTCGTCATTGGTCATAAACCACAAGAATATCCCTCTAATCATCTAACATGGTATGTATACGCTTAATGTTGAATGTGTTCTCATTATCTCATACCTACTTTTGAATGTGTATATTAAGGTAGAAGTGTTCAGAAACTGGAACGCAACAATATTGGATGAACTGTGTAATTGTGTGAAGCCCGCTTTCTTCGTTGAGCGAGCCCACATTCTACGGGAGCGAGACGCAATTGATGAGATGCTCTTCGTACCAGAAGGCAGCCTATGGACCTACACCACTAGGGACATTACAAGTACCGCATCTTCGAGCGCTGACAGTCGCAACAGCGATCAAAAGGACTTTCTGAAAGATGTTGATTTCTTTGGAGAAGAACTTGTAGCTTGGGGCGCTAGAGATGACCCTTAGGGCCCGTTTGGGAAGGGGGACTAATGCAGGATTGGACTATATTTTAGGATAAATAGTCCAATCTCTTGTTTGGGATTTTAAGAAGAGATTGGGATTGCACTATTGTTAGTCCCAATAGTACCAATCTCATGGGACAAGTTGTCCCATGTGGAACCATGGGACTCAATAGTCCCAAGGTTTTACAAAAATTTTTATTTTTATTATAATTGATAATATTATAATTAAAATATAATATAATAATAAATAAAAATAAATATTATTAAACTTATATTAAATAATATTAAAAATACTTAATTCTGAATAAAAGAGTAATATTTAACAAGTTTTCAATAAATATAATTTTTAGCTATATTTAATTGTTATGTAATAAATATAATTTTTATTATAAATATTTTATTTTCCATAATATTACAAATTTTTATTATAATTGACAATATTATAATAAAAATATAAAATAATAATAAATAAAATAAAATATTATTAAATTCATATTAAATAATATTGAAAATATTTACTTTTTCATAAAATAGTAATATTTAATAATTTTTTAAATAAATATAATTTGTACCTATATTTAAATATTTAATAATGATGTAATAAAATATTTTTATTATAAATATTTTATTTTCCATTATAATGCAATTTTTATGTTTATAATAATTCATAAATTTATATTCAAAATGTAATATAATTTTATTTTTATTATAATTGATAATATTATAGTTGAAATATAATAAATAAAAAAATAATATTATTAAATTCATATTAAATAATATTGAAAATATTTACTTTTTCATAAAATAGTAATATTTAATAATTTTTTAAATAAATATAATTTGTAACTATATTTAAATATTTAATAATGATGTAATAAAATATTTTTATTTTAAATATTTTATTTTCCATTATAATGCAATTTTTATGTTTATAATAATTCATAAATTTATATTCAAAATGTAATATAATTTTATTTTTATTATAATTGATAATATTATAGTTGAAATATAATAAATAAAAAAATAATATTATTAAATTCATATTAAATAATATTGAAAATATTTACTTTTTCATAAAATAGTAATATTTAATAATTTTTTAAATAAATATAATTTGTAACTATATTTAAATATTTAATAATGATGTAATAAAATATTTTTATTATAAATATTTTATTTTCCATTATAATGCCCATCTCAAAGAGAAATGTTAAGGCGCTTACCAATGTGGAAGCCTTTGTTATTACAGCTAGAGGTGGGTTCGGGCCGGGGTGGGGGCGGGGATGCCATCCCCATCCCCATCCCCGGCCCATCCCCAATTTAAAAATTAACTTCCATCCCCATCCCCATCCCTAATTTTTTAAATCATCCCCATCCTCAATCCGCCCCAAGCTACATATAATAATTTTATTTTTTTGTTGAATTATATTTTAGCATTTTTCTCAGCATTGCAACCACAAGTATTAACAATTTTTCAACTTTTGATTAACTTCACTTTCAAGCTTCCAAAATAGAGCAGTGCTGATTTTTTAATTTTTTATAATCAATCTATTAATTTAATTGACCTAAAATTTCACAAAAACATCATAAATACCTTTATCTTTAAGCTTGTCAAATCTAAAAACTTTTTTAATAAAAAAGGTATTTTAAAATAATTTATATTTTGGGGTCTATTAGTTCTATCAAAAGCTTTTAGGACTGACCTCTTTTAATTTGTAAATACATAAAAAATCCCAGTTAAATCATTAAATTACAAAAATTTATAGGATCAAATTAGACTCAAACATGATAATATATACCAAATTTCATAATTTTTTGATATCTCTAGGTATCTCAAATAAGTTTTTAAAGACTGATCTCCTCCAGAAAACTAAAAATCTCAAAGTTGCAGAGTCATTTTCAAAAATTCATAAAAAATAAAATACTCAATATTTTTTAGTGAAAAAAGTTTTAAACAAACCTTTGAGATGTTTACTTTAACATATATAAATTTGAAAAGCAAAATCAAATTAAAATTATTACATCAATTTTTTTAATTCTTCACTATCCTCTAGAAATAAGGTTGATGTGTTTTTCTTTTATCAATCCTATATATATACACACATATTTGGGGAACGGGCCGGGCCGGGTTGGGGAACACAATCCCCATCCCCATCCCCATTTAATTTCGGAGAAAATTTTCATCCCCATCCCCGCCTTGCTCCCCGTTTGTTATTCCCCATCCCCGGCTCAAACGGGCTGGGGAGTTGCGGGGGCCCATCCCCATGGGGATTGGTCCCAGCTCTAATTACAGCCTATGACTTGAAAAAAGTATTCATTAATAAGAGAAATCAGGAGCTTGGTTTCGACAATCATCCATCTGATTCATCTCAACGACATCAGGAGCTTGATGTAGACAATCATTCATCTGATTCATTTCAGCAGCAAACGGAGCATGGGATAACGGTGCAAGAACCGCAGACTGGCGTTTGATGTTGTGGTTTATATGTACATTAAAGAATTAATTTAAAAAACCTGGAACTCTCTATAATATTCAAAAAAAAAAAACTTGGTAGTGCGTTGAATTTTGTGTTTTTATTTTTGAATTAATTTAAAAAATATGGAACTCTCTAGAATATTCAAAAGAAATTGGGAGTGTGTTTGTCTATGATTTTTTTGTGTTTTATATATATACTTTTTAATTCTCGACTCTCTATAATTAATATTAAAAAAATAGAAGTGTATTTGTTTATGAATTTTGTGCTTTATTTTTAAAAGATTTTGATAGTTAAGATACCAAAATGTAAAAAAGAGCAAGACAAAAAGTCTAACTATAAATTATCTGAGTCTATTTAAGGTCCCTAAAATAAATCTTATTTTAAGCTTGTATGATATCGATAGTTTACACTGTTGTGAATTGTCATGGCAGTAAAATGTACGAAGCTCCTCCACTCAATGGGTCATGCTATAGTGCAGCAGCTGCACTGATGCAGCCATTTTCAAGTTTGTATAAAATTTGTAAATAGAGTATAAAAATTGTAAACATATAAGTAAAAGTTAAAAAGTTGTAAATAAAAAAAATGAAAGTTGTATAAAAATTGTAACACCAAGTTTTATTTAGTCGTTTACAACTTTTATATACTATTTATCATTTTTTCACACACTTGAAAGCGGCTGCTTTAGTGCAGCCGCTACACTACAGTTTTTCCCCCACTCAATAGCCAACACCCTACACCACTTAGCTTCCACCGAATTTGTGTTACTCTTCACCAGCCATTCCCGCTACAAGCTGAATAAGACATGCATTTACATGAAAGAATAACTCCACCTCCACTATGTTGTTCATAAAGCCTAGAGAATGAGTCAAGCAGAATGAGAGGGGTAATTTTTGTTTCACGAGCAAGATTAAATTAATATTTGGAAAACCAATTATATTGTTTACAAGTGCGGTGATGATTACTATAAATAGGTATGTCATTACATTTGCTTCGTCTCATCATCCCAATTTCGAGAGCTTCTTGTTATGTAAAAATTAGCAAGTATACAGAATCGTAACAAGCAATATGATGATGAGTGAGTATCGTTCTTATAAGATCTGAAAGTATGAAGTTATGTGCAATATAACAGTAAACTATAAAGTAAAATGGCACAGGAGGACTTTTACGTTGTTCGATTATAAAACCTACATCCATAGACAGCTTAGAGCTGCAATTCACTAAGTTCTTGTTTGTACAATCTTTAGGATCATTTATAATGCTGACTTACTCTCACACATTAACCTAATCTTTGTAAAACAAAATCTTGCTAAGATCCTAAACTCTAGTGACATTGCCTACTCTCTGTCGCTCATAACTTAACAACACACTGTTAAGTAAAGTATAACCACAATGTCTGATACTGAATTATATAAACACTCAACTCACAAGTTTTTTCAAGTGTATACTAACTCAGATAGACCTAACCAAAATTTGTGCACGATCATAACCTCTTATACCTAAATAAAACAAAACAAAGAACAAACTCAAAGAAGCATTCCAATTTTGCGACGAAGCCCTCCTTTAATAATTCTTGAAATGCCATGACATATACACCTCTATATAAATTATAAAATAACGTTATATATAAGGTAATATCCGATTGTGCTATCTCTCCAAAATTAAATCCTGTAGAATCTTAATCAAATTCAATTAGGATAAAGAACAATAATTTAGGAAGTGATATAAGAAATCCGCTAAATGAAATAGGACACAAATAAATATTCTCCTAATACAACTAGGATTTATCTATAATATCCTAATTAAAAGAGATATTCAATATGAATCAAATACTTCCTCAAATAAACTTTTAGAAACAGTAAAATAAGAAACAATATAACATCTTGTTTAATTACAAGTTGGCCAAAATAATCATCTGTATAACACATGCTTAAGTGTCATGATTTTGACACCAACAATCTCCCTCTTTTTGGCAACTAGTGATGGAAGCATCAAACTAGTTCTGACCAAAGAATAGCACACAAAGATAAGCCTGAAGCAACTATAAGCAATTATATGCTATCTAACAGAAAATGCCATACTAAAGAAATAACAACTTTTCAGTTATAAACACTACAAGAAATATTACTTTTCACAACATTAATTTACAACATTTTTAATGTAGATGCTGTAAAAGAAAATTAGCCAACATCATGTCCCAGTAATTACAGCGTGTGGCTAATAGAGTGTTGTGTAAAGTGAAATAGAAATAGTTTGACAGCATTTTTTAATTGCTGTGACTTTTATATAAAGCTTACAACAGTAAAAGCAATGTTTTGGTTTAAAAAAATTAAATGAAAATTTTTTATTTTCCAAGGTTTGCCTAAAAATTAGGCGGGAATCCAATGTATACAGCTTAAAGCATTCCGTTTTGGCCAGGAAAAAATAAAGTTAAAAAAAAAATCATGATGACATTTCTTTTTCACGGGTTTGCCTTAAGAAATTACCCGCATTATTCTTTTATTCTTTCCTAATGAATTGACTGATATTTCAGCCCTAATCCCTCTCAATCCCTCTTGATCCCTCCATCGTTTTGTCCCTCTCAATCACTCTCAGTCACAAAATTGGGGAAGTCAAGAAGCCCAACGTCCTCACTCGTGCCATTCCACCATCTCTAACCTCCTCACTTGTGTGGCTTGTCTCTATTTTCACTTGTTAGCCCTCTGTAATCACTGAACAGAATTTTTAGTTTCTTTCCATTTCTTTGCCACTCAAAAGAACTCCGTCCCAGCTCATTCAGTTGTATCTCTCTCTAAACAAGCAAGTCTTCTTCATTCTCCATTTGGTGCTTCTTCCATCATCGGTATGTCCTCTGTTTTTTTTAATTAATAATTTTTTATTTCCAATATGAAATTTTAATTGTATCATCGGTATGTCCTCTGTTTGCTTGATTTTAATCACATACTCAAATTAATAAAATTCTCTGTAACTAAAAGAATATATATATATAATTGCAATGAGAGAAGCTGGTGATGATAATTGCAACATGGACCAGACAAATCTAGGCTTTTGGAACCATAAACCATATACAAATAGAGCATATAATAAATGTAGAAAACACGCATAGCTCTGAAAGTTTAAATTTATCAAATACAGATCCTAGTTCTAGGTCCTCTGGGAGACTTGTAGAGAGGATACATCAATCATCCCAAGAAATCCAAGAATTTGAGTCTAGATCGGTACAGATATTTGATCTGATATACATATAATTTCTAGCACTATATAAGAATCTATGATCTGGTTAGACTCATCAGCTATCGAAATAATATTTTAAAGCACCCCAGCCATGCTACCCAAAGCACTCACCCCGTCCCCTTCTTGTATGTGCAGAAAAATTACTATACAAGGAATTAAGGTTGTGGTTAGCAGACATTCTGCTTGCCTTTTCGGCCTCAATTATCAAAGTATCATTTGTAAGTAAGATTTTTGCTTTCTTTTTTAATATTTTCTTATTTGTCTTGCATTAATTTGGTTATTGTTTTCCATGTGGCTATATGTCACATTTAGGCCATAACAATGATTGCACCAACATGTAGACATTTCACATTACTTTTGTATTGGTCAAAAGCATGTTTACAAAATTAGGCCATAACAATGATTGCACCAACATGTAGACATTTCACATTACTTCTGCCACAATTGGTAAAGTTCTTTAGAGTAAAAGAAAAAGGAATTGAGTTGCTGACTCAAGCTGAATATGGAACTTGAAAGCTTATATTAATCAATTATGAAACGTAAAAGATTAACTAATGTAGGCTTATGTGTGTTTGCATTTTAATAAAGCAATTGCATATATGAAGTCAATAAATGCAGGCCACAAAGTCTACTTTAACTATTTTCAAACAAAATTATTGATAAAAAACAAAATATTGAAATTTAATAATACGGGCCGAAAAGTATACTCCAAGTCAACAAATATAGGCCACAAAGTCTTATATTAGATTACTTTATTGTATATATGAAGTCAATAAATGTAGGCCACAAAGTCTTAAATTATTATATTTTTGTTGCAATCTACACTTTAGAGTAAAAGGCAAAAGTTTTGTTAATTTTAATACGCAAGATACATATATAAAATTTAAAAATAAATATCATGTAAGTAATGTTTTATGAAATATCAGGGGTGTCAATGGAAAATTTTCAGGGGTGATTATGAAAAATTTTAATATATTAAAAATTCACGTAATTTTACTAAACAATATAAACAAAATAATCTCCAAACCTAACCTAAAACCTAAACTAAGTCATCTCTCTCGTTCTCTCTAGCGCCGCAACACATCCTTGTGACTTGTCGATTCCAGCCTCGCCGACTCTGACAGCCCCTCGAGACACCGACTCTAGCAGCCCCGCTACTTGCCAAATCCAGCAAGTCCTTCCAAGGGTCGAAGCAGAGAACACTTCCTAAAAGGGTAAACTCAAAAGGAAGCAGAGAACACTTCCTAAAAGGGTCGAAGCTTGCAGATCAAAGAGAAGAACGAACTCAACATATTTTCGGTAATATCTTTCCTCTTCTCTTTGCTATGGATAATGAAAACTTTCTTTCAGCCCTTCAAAAACGCTTTCCCTCACTCCCTCAAAATGCTCTGGTAAAAATCTATAAAGCACGATTTAACAGACTTAGGATGTTGATGATTAAGAAAATGCCTGTGGACATCCGCTAGTTAATCGAAGCTAAGGTTAGATTAGCTGGCGAATATGAAATTGATTTTACAGCATACATGCCTGGTTTAGGAAAAAGCACTCTCGCCAAAAAGCGACGTGCTAAAAGGTTACAAGTCTGTTATAGGTGTGCTAGATGGAATTGTAACAAAAAATGTCGTTCTTTAGGATTTGTGTCTAAAAATAGGGAAGATAAGTTGCAGTTCATCAAGGATGGACTGAGTAAAGAATCGTTAGATAATATCTTACTAACTCTTGAGAATCATTCTTGTGGATTAGTGCAAAGAGAACTGATGAAATTGTGGACACAATTCCGAACGGAATATCAACAATATAGTCCAGGAAATCTAACTCTTAATGATCCTATTTGCCAGTTTGCAAGAAAACTGGATGGAAAGATGTAAGCCACAATTTTTCGTGAATTTTTCATATTGTTGTTTCTCTCTTAAGTTTTTTTTATCACTATTTTTTTCTTTCTTCTTTCTTTTTTCCTCATTGTTTATCATGTTATTATTGTTATTTAGTCGTTTTTTATTGCGTATCTTTTAGTTTTGACAAACCACGTAGCGTTTCTAAATTCAAAGTAGGAGATAAGTCAAACTTTTCATGCTTCACGTGGAAGACAAGTGTGGCGGTTTTGTCAAACCCCGCCGAAAGTATATTTCCATTTTTCATGCTTCACGTAGGAGACAAGTGTGTAGGTTTTGTCAAACCCCGCCGAAAGCATATCTCATTTTTTCAAATCTTGGGACGATAAATCTACATTGAGCAACCGCCACCGAAATTATGTCCCCATGTGTCAAATTTGAGAGTTTTACGTGTGTATATATCCATTTTGCATATTTTCAAATGTCATTTTATAATCTGTCTTGCACTTGAATAGCATAATACTTAACGTGCATCATTGTCTTACACAAGATTAGAACACTTGTAGAAATGGAGAAAATACCAATTCGACGATTCTGCAATATATGCGTATTTTGCGGATCGCAATTTGGTAAAGATGGAGAGTTTACAACAGCAGCTCTTGATCTTGGTAGGACATTAGCTGCGAGGGGTATTCATTTGATTTATGGAGGGGGTAGTCTTGGGTTAATGGGGTGTGTGTCAACAGCTGCATCCCTAGGAGGGAGCAAAGTTCTCGGCATTATCCCTAAACTATTAGCTGTACGAGATATCGTAGGCAACACAATCGGGGAAGAGTTACAGGTCTCTAGTATGCATGAGCGTATTGCACATATGGTTGTTAAGTCCGATGCATTTATAGCTTTGCCGGGTGGTTATGGTACATTAGAGGAGATATTTCAAATCACCTCTTGGGCACAGCTAAACATCCATCGGAAACCCATTGGTTTGTTAAATATCAATAATTTTTTTGATGGTTTGTTGTCCTTTCTTGATCAAGCAGTAGAAAAAAAATTCATCTCACTATCAGCGAGGCAAATCCTGGTTACAGCTTCAACTGCAGGGGAGTTAATTGACAAATTACAAGAATTCGTCTATTCGCCTGATCCAACAATGGCTCGGATAGATTGGTTTGGAGAAGGCAATAAAAGGCGTAGACTAGATTTAACGCTCCATCTGTAATCTCTATCTACTGGTTTGCTTCGTTTTTGTTTGTTTTTTTTTATTGTGTTTATTTGAGATTTTTCATGTCATTTCTTTTGAGATTTTTCAGGTTGTTTCTTTCGTCCTAGGTAATATTTTCTAATCTTGGCTTTTAGAGTGGTGGCTTAAAAAGTTTAAGTCCTCTTGAAACGCATTATGGATCTCTTAATCCATAATGGCAGAATAAGGAGGCTAACTTTTAAACGTTTTAGACCCATTCTAACTGACTTGTTTTCATTTGCTGACTTGTTGAACTTTGTTATTTTATGAGTAAGTTTAGTTTTATGTAATTTAGAGTTGTTATGTGTTTTGTCTTTATCAGTTTCGATTCAAAAAGAGAAATTTGTGGAAAAAAACTTAGAATGGCAGAATATAGGGTTTCTTGAACCTTTGAAACGCATTCTCTTTAAATAAATCTGTACTTTGTTTATTTCATGTTGTTTGAAGTGTCTTGTTTCTTGTTTTGTTCTTTCATAATAAAGGTATATAGGCTGGAAACCTTAAGTCTGCGGGCTACTGGTCCTAAGGATTGTTGAAATATACAATCTTGACTCAGGTTGAACAACGCCACGTACCTCTTTTCTTGCATTTTATAGGCCAATGATAAGGCAATGATTGAATTAAGAATAACTATTGAAAAATGATAAATGATGCATAGATCTGTGTACTTGAAATGTTTATTGGTTTTTGCTTTGCCTTTGATTCCTTGCACAACATTGAACACTGAGCCATTATCACTGAGTTATTTGTTTACTTAGAGAAAGTTTATGTAATTTAAGTGTTTCTTTAGCCTTTTTCAAACAGTTTATCCCTTACCTATGAGCATGTAGATCATTCACGATTATATTTTGAGATATGTTCTGGTTTTGGGAAGTTAGAGGAGGTTGGGTTATGTCATGAGCAATGCAAGTGAGTTTTATTGTGTTTGTAAAAAAGAAAAAAAAAAAAGCAATTTGTACTTATCTTTCACTTACTTAAACAGTGAGGATAATGTGTTGTTTAAGTGTGGGGGAGGAGAAGTGTAGTAAAAAAAACAAAAACAAAAAAAAAGAAAAAAAGAAAAAAAGAAGAAAAAGAGATTTATACCCTTGAGTGTTCTTAAAAAGAATGAAACAACAAAGTCCTACTTGATCCTTGGTGTTGTGCATGTCTACATTAATGGAGAGTGACTTAAAAAGCAGGCCTATAAAGTTCATTTATACACACATATTCACTATTAAATATGATTCATTTTTATGCATAAACTCATCCGGGTTACAAATGATTAGGTGAAAACGGCTCTACACACACACACACTTGAGGAATTGAAGTGAAGCGAAACTAATCTTTGAGATAAAATTCTTGATCAAGTGCATTATTTTGAAGTTTTCCTTAGGTTATAATTAAGTACAATCTTTGAGGCCTATTTGCAAGTTGAAGCATTTGTGTGTTTTCCTTTGTTTCTCGAGTTTTGTTTTCCTTTGTTTCTCGAGTGTTGTTTTCCTTTTGCAAAAACTGGACAGTCATCATCTTCATTATTAAAGATTCAACTCTCCATAACTAGTTTCTCTTCTATCCCTTTTTTGATTTATGTTTAAGAACATGTTTATATTGTGTTCCTCTTGGAAAAAATGCTTCTAGAGTATGGGTGGGTGATGTTAAACAACCTTCAGCATCATTCTGGAGAACAAGTGCTGATATGGAAACAATAGAAGATGCTAGACGAAGTTTAGTTGCTTGGCCAACTGAAGCAATCGTCATGATAGATGACTGCTAATCTTGGTAAGTTTTCTATGTTGACCCAGGTATGGCAACCCAAGAGGGGGGGTGAATTGAGTTTTTATTTATCAAAACGGATTTAGAAAATTTTTCTTGAAAGATCAAAATTAGTTCACTCTTTCTTTGAAAATAAAGGTGAAGAAGATGAAATTAGAATTTATCAAAGATGCAATCAAAAGAATAATAATGATGAACAATTACAAGTGCAAGTAAATGTAAAGAGGAAAGGGATAGAGAGAGTGCAAACTCAATTTACGTGGTTCGGCAAACCTTGCCTACGTCCACGGGCTCCTAGCTCCACGAGCTAAGCTTTCCACTAAGTTGTAGAAATCTTTACAACTTGCTTGATGAACAACCTCACCAAGACTTTTTCTTCCAACTCTTGATAACACCACACCAAGAGTTCTTCTTGATGAACAACCTCACCAAGGCAACTTCCTTCAACCCTTGATAACACCACACCAAGAGTTCTTCTTGATGAACAACCTCACCAAGGCAACTTCCTTCAACCCTTGATAACACCACACCAAGAGTTCTTCTTGATGAACAACCTCACCAAGGCAACTTCCTTCAACTCTTGATAACACACAACAAGAGTTCTCTCAAGGATAACTATTATCCTTTACAAGAATATCTCACTCTCACCACAATACAAGAACAAGATAATTTTTACAACAAAAGTACAACTCTCTTCAAAGAGTAGATAAAGAATATAAAAGCTCTCTAGACTTGATATTTCTCTTGTTTTTTGCTTGATAGATGCTTCTCTTGCTGTTGAATGCATGGGAGAATGGCTCCTTTTATAGGCAAATGAGATGAACTTAATCAAGTGAAGACACCAACTCCAAATTTTCTGCCCACCATAAAAACCGTAATCTTGTCTGCCATTTTTTTCAATGTTCCGTTTGAAATTTGAAAATCTGTAAAACATAAAAGATCTGAATTTGAATAAGCTTTCCAACGCATCAAGAATCAAGTCATTTGGATATCTGTAGCTCAAGATATGGCCAAAACACCATTCGGTGCTCATGTGACTTGATTTTTCTTTCTTGTGTCAGTCCACCAAATTGAATGATAATTCTGTCAGCCTTCCATTTGAAATTTGAATTTCTTCAAAACATGAAAGATCTGCATATTTGAATAATATTTCCAAAACATTAAGAATCAAAGCATTTGGATATCTCTATCTTAAGATATGGCCAAAAACACCATTCGGTGCTCATGTGAGTTGATTTTTCTTCTTTGTGTCAGTCCACCGAATTGCATGTCAATTATGTCGGCCTTCTGTTTGAAATTTGAATTTTTTCAAAACATATGAAATGTTCTTCATTAAGTCATCTTTCCAATGCCGTAAGAATCAAGTCATTTTGATTTTTCTAGCTCAAGATATGTCCAAAGGAGTATTCGGTGCTCATGTCAGCTGCTTCCATTTGTCTTTCAACTTGCATGATGATTTGGACAACCTTGCACTTGAAATTTGAATTTAATTAAAGCATATGAAATGTTATAAATTGAGTAAGCTTTCCAAAGGCTCAAGAATCACATCATTTGGATATTTGTAGAGATATATATGACCAATTGATTGAACATTGCTCATGTGTCACATTCCTTGAGTCAATCCTTGTTCTTAAACTTTGGTGCTTTTAACATGTAGTCTTCTCCTTAGCGTCAACACTTCATTTTAATAAGCCTCTTCTTGATTTTAAAATTATTTCAATGATCTTACTCTTGCACATTAATAAACATGTTAGTAAATCTCAATTAATCAATGTGTATTGTTATCATCAAAATTATCATGTAGCCTTAGGGCTAACATTCTATCCCCGGTTGTACTTCATTCTTTATATGTTAGTTGTATATAAAAGTGTCTAGAGATTGTTTATGCAAGCAAGGTTCCCAAGTTTTAAAATAAAATTCAATAATAATTTTGTTTATAGTAAAATATAATCCTAGTTTTCTTATAATGATTTTGTCCTTTTCTCCAAACTTATTATTCTAAGAATGCCTATTAAGGTATTATTTCTAATGAGTTTTTCAAATGTTCTATGCAGTTGATGATAAGAAGTGGATGAAGGTTTATTGCCATAGGGTACCGTTTGGATATAGCCAGTGCAATGTACATATGACATAGATCTTATGGGAGTTGAAACAAAGAAGCTATCAAATGCTATAGTTTATGGTATTTTGTTGTCATATTGAGCTGAATTGAGACGATATTTTTGTGTGTACTTGATATTAAACCAAGATATTTTATTGTTATGACATAAGATATTTCAAAAGTTATGTTCTTTGCTTATGAAAAATTTGCAATTGGTTGATGATGAGTATTGGATTAAACTTAAATATCATTGAACAGCTAGAGTGTGTTATTAAATTCTGAATGAAATAGGTGGCATTTTCATATGATTATATTTAAAAAAAAAACCACACATTGTTTACAGCATTTTATAAATGTTGTCAAATCCCATTACAACGTTTTTAACAAGCTGCAAAAAGTACTCTACAACAATTACTAAGCGCTGTGAATAACATGAAGAAATTCTCCAGTGAACATGCATAGCGTTTTTAAAGCGCTGTTAAGAGATTTTTACAGCGTGTCTTAAATGTTGTAATCGATTTTTTACAGCGTTTATAAAACGCTGTACAGTACATAGTTACAGCGTTTTTATATAGCGATTATAAAACGTTGTAATTGATTGCGAAGCTTTTACAGCTCCGTCGATAACAACACGTGGAAAAACGCTGTGAAAAGTGTTTTACAGCGTTTTTTGAATGTTGTAAAATATCCAATTTCTACTAGTGAAATCACATAATAAAATACGACATAATTGAAGAATGTCTAAATGTAAATATTCTGCAAAACAAATCAGAGCTATTTGGACAAACCTGTCGAACAACATTCAAGCAAAGCATGATCAAAGCTAAATAAAAAATGTGACAAAAATGTCAAACAAATCAAATATGCAGGTAAAAACATAAAACACAGTAAAGTAAAGCCTGCAAAATAACAAATGAAAAACATAAGACATAAAACAGTTCAAGTATAAAGACTACCCCACAGTTATGGATCAGTTCAAACAAACAAAAATCAGAAACCCTCTTCTCCCTTTTGGTTTCATGACAAGTTCCAAAAAAAAATTATGATGTCATGCGGATTTGTGAACAGGAGGTGAAGAAAAATGCCCATGTCTTTTCATGGTGCTCGCAGTTGTAGTCATAAACTTTTAACTGGTGGTGGATGGTATGAATGGCTCATAAGCTGTGGGAGTGTCTTGCTCTCAAATTGTATCCAAGGAAGAAATAGTAACCTCTGCCACAATCTTACGGATTGCATTGTCAAGTCTATCTGCTCTGCTTTCTATAGGCTGAGACTCAGCAACAGGTTGTTGTAGATCCATGACAGATTCTGTTGCAAGCTAGGCTGGGATTTCCTTTACTGTTTCTGCTGGTTCTATTTCAGAAGCTAGCTCCTATGTGTGTTTTGCATCATGTGGAGATGATTGCTGTGGTGTAGAGATAGGTTGCTCAGCTTCAGGAACTGGAGCATTGTCATGTTTTGTTTCATAAGGTGGTGAAAGTGATGGTATAACTGGTTCTTCTTAAGTTAGATCATCTGACAAAGATTCATCCTGCAATTCTAGGACTACTGCTGTAACTTGCTTCTTCTTCTTGTCAAATTTCTGCTTCACCACTTTGACCTTTTTCTTACTCTTCACTTCTGTTCCTTTAGCTTTCTTCTTTGATTTCTTTTGCTTCTTTTTCTTTTTCTGCTGTCATGTTTGTCTCAACAACAAGTTGTCCAGCTTGATCCTTCTTTGGCATTTGCTTTACTGAATACTCTTGCATGACATCTTCAGTTTCCATAGGTTGTTGTTCTTCTGTAGCAACAGATTTTCTATCAAGTTTATTCTCCAATACATGTTATTTTGCTTTGATATCCTTGATATTCTGCACAATATTAGACAAAATAGAATTTATCAAAACAAGCTGCTCTTCCACATTGCTTATTGGATTGTTTCTACCCCTTCTTGGTTTTGGTTCAAGAGCAGGCATATTGGATTTGTCATGCAATCGGTGTAGAAATCCTTTTGTAATGGATTTTGACAAAATCTTAGTGTGCTCTCTTGGGCAAATTGGAACACTATTTTGAGCTAAAAGACCTTGAATCAAACAAGGAAATACAAGCAAATGATAGTCTGATTTGTATGGTGCAATCTGGACTATCATTCTATAAATCTATAAACCTAAATTAATTGGTTTATTTGTGCCCAAACAAAACAAAAATTTCACTCGATCTCCCATAACATGGTTCTGGTGTGAAAAAGGGAACCAATTAAATTAAGCAATCTTATGGAGAAATCTATATTTCTTCCTAAGATATTGCTAATCAATGCCATCCTTGAGTTTCCAAACTAAGTCACTTCTACCAGTTAGTTCCTTAAGAATAATTTCTATGTCAAAATTATCTTCAACAAAATGCAAACTACCATTAGGTATGTCAAAGAAGGTGTTGATGATATTTGGTGAAAACTTCACAAATTTTCCTCTACAATATACTTTGTGATAATGAAAGCTCTTCGGGTTATCAATTTATTCAAGTATATTTGCATAGAATTCTTGAATCAAATATTTAACAGGGAGTAGGAAGTTGTTTACCGTTCTAGTCTCATAAATGGACTCAAGAAGTTCACTTAAGCCATACTTGTTAAAGTCTGTTATCTTCACTAGCCTCTCAATCTGTAACTTCCTATTTGATGTGTATTTCAAGAAATTTTGCTTTACTACTGTAGTGAGAAACTTGTTGAACTTGGGCTTCATTTTATCCTTCATTTGCCCAAGAGGGATTGTCTCATCTTCACTCATTACAGGATCAATCAGGATATCTACATATTGTTGTTGTGACTGAGACAACTGCGAACTGTCATTACTATTGTGACTAGAGTCGGTTGAGGAAGATGATGCTGAACTTATGCTCTTTTCAGATTCAGATGAATGCACCATTGTTAAGGTTTGAGTACTGCAAAAGTTTTGTTGGAACAGAGAGAAGCGAGACAAGAGAGAGAATGGAAGGCAAAATGCTAACCGACTTTGATATGAACTAAATAGCCCTAACCATGTTCGTGATATACTTGGAAAGAAATTGAGTTTTAATCCAATTCAGTTTCCTATATAATTCAAATTTTAATTCCTTTTCCAAAACAAACTCATAAATATCATTAATGGGATAAATTCAAAATTTGATTTCCATTAAAATAAGAAATTTTAATAGAGTTAGGATTCCTGCCACTAAAGTCTCTCCCCCTGAATCCAATAAAGTTGACATGGCATTTCGACACATGAACATCTAAGAAAGTCAAATTTCAGTTAGGCATAAAAAGTATCATATGATATGAAAAACATAACAGCAAACAATAACATTTAACGTAACAACAATATCTGGACATCATATGAATCGTTCTAAAGAAGCATATTTTAGAGTTGTTTATCTTTATTTTTCATTCAATTGAGATGTCAAAAGCAACATTTTGACATATTCACAAAAAATAATCCCATTGGATTATAAAATAAACACAGCAGCTTTCATACAATATAGAGGTAGCCCTTTTCATTTGAGTGGGTGACTTCAATATATTTTTTAGATATCCTAAGGTTACTCTCAATGACGGCTTTCACACATCATATATTAGTAATCCTATCTGTAATTTTTATTTTAAATCAGTATCTTAACATTCATACAGCTCTACATTCTAGCTCATACATGCTTAATTAGAAGAAAATTTATGATATTGTAGATATAAATAATATAACAGAAAGCAACGCTTATTTAGAAATTGACAGATACCTAAGGCCTTTCTTAGATTCTCAAATCTTGCTGTATCCAATGTCTTAGTGAACAAGTTGGTTAATTGTTTATCAGTGGAGATGTGTTCAATGTGTATCACCTTAGATTTTATAAGCTCCCTTATAAAATGGTAACTTATGTCAATGTATTTTATTCTAGAATGCTGAACTAGATTTTTGGAAATGTTTATAGCACTAGTATTATCACAAAACACAGTTATAGATTTTTGTTCAATACCATAATCACTTAGCATTTGCTTCATCCAAAGTAGTTATGTGCAACAACTCCCTGCTACTATATATTCAGCTTCTGCAGTAGACAAAGAGATAGAATTATGCTTTTTGCTGTGCTAAGAAACTAACTTAGTACCAAGATAAAACATCCACTTGATGTGCTCTTCATGTGATCTGCATTTCCTACCCAGTCAGCATCACTAGACCCTACAAGATAATCATTTGTATATTTAGAGAATCATATCCCATAATCATAAGTTCTATGTACATACTTGATGATTCTTTTAGCTGCTGTCGGGTGTGATTCTTTGGGATTTACTTGAAATCTTGCACAAAGTCCTACACTAAAACACAAGTCTGGTATGCTTGCAGTGAGGTATAACAAACTGCCAATGATGCTTCTATACAAACTTGCATCAACCTTTTTCCCTGTATTGTCTTTTGAAAGTTTCAAGTTAGTGCAAATTGGAGTTTTCACTGGTTTTGCATTCTCAAGTCCAAATTTCTTTACAAGGTTTCTAGCATATTTTGATTGAGATATTAATGTCCTATCATTCATCTGTTTAACTTACAATCTATGAAAGAAATTTAATTCTCCTACCATGATCATCTCAAACTCTTCTTGTATCAACTTAACAAACTCATCAGTTTTGCTTTTGTTAGTTAATCCAAACACAATGTCATCTATATAATATTGAGCAATAATAAAATAGTTAGATGCATGTTGGACAAACAAAGTCTTATTATGCCGCCCCTACTATAGCCTCTCTTGATTAAAAAGTTTGTCAACCTTTCATACCAAGCTCTAGGAGCTTGTTTCAAGCCATACAAACCCTTGTGCAATTTGTATACAAAATCAGGATATTTATGATCTTTAAATCCTTTAGGCTGTTCAACAAAAGCCTTTTCATTGAGATAATCATTTAAAAAGGCTGTTTTAACATCCATTTGATATAATTTAAAGTCAAGCAAGCAAGCAATTGCAAGTAGTAATCTAATTGACTCAAGTCTAGCTACTGGTACAAAAGTTTTATTAAAGTCTATGTCTTCTACTTGTGTGTAACCTTGTGCTACTAGCCTAACTTTATTTCTTACTACGTGACCACTTTGAACAGATTTATTTTTGAAAATCCATTTAGTTCCAATAATATTTACATTTTCTAGTCTATGAACTAATTCTCATACTTCATTCCTTTCAAATTGATCAAGTTCATATTGCATAGTCTGAATCCAAACATCTTCTTTTAAGGATTCTTTGACATTTTTTGGTTCACATAATGAAACATAACATGCAAATCTTACCTGAATTCTTACCTTGCTCCTAGTCTTCATCATTCCATCTAGGCTTTTAATGATTGAGCTGGTTGGATGTGCCTTTTGTATCCAAGAGGGTGGATCTTTTCTTTCATTTTCATTTCTAATTGAGTTTCTATTCAGATCTGTGCTGTCAGATATCGTTGTTATATCTGACACAGCAGTAGTTTTATCTTTCATAACTGAATCTTCTTTGCTGCTATTGTGATCTAGTATTCGATTATCTACATCTTCTGTGAAACTGGTTATGCTTTGTTCATGAGAATACTTTGTATAATCATCCAGTTCATCAAATGCTACATTTGCATATTCCATTAGTGACTCAGTTCGAAGATTATAAACTCGAAAAGCCCTACTGTTCTGTGCACATCCTGCAAAAACTCTTTCATCACTTTTTAGATCCAATTTTCCTAGCTGCTATCTGTCATTTAAGGTGTAACACCTGCATGCAAAAACATGAAAATATTTTAAATTAGGTTTTCTACCTTTCAAAATTTTATAAGGTGTCTGATTAGTGTCAAGTATTAGAAAAACTCTATTTGATATATAACAAGTAGTACTTATTGCTTTAGCTCATAGCCTTTTGGTCAACTTTTTCTATTTAGCATCACTTTAGCCATCTTTTGAAGAGTCTTATTTTTCCTTTCCACAATCTCATTCTGTTCAGGTGTTTTGGGAGTTAAAAATTCATGTTCAATTCCATGATATTTGCAAAAATCAGAATAACTAACATTTTCAAACTCTTTGCCATGATCACTCCTTATCCTCACTATCCTACCAAAATTCCTATTTTGCTCATTTTCAAGCTTAACACAAAGATTCTTGAAAGCTTCAAAAGTGTCAGATTTTTCTCTAATAAAATCAACCCAAGTATATCTAGTGAAGTCATCTACACAGAAAAATATGTATCTCTTACTAGAAATGCTTTCAATTTGCATGGAACCCATGAGATCCATGTAAAGCAAATCAAGTATTTGGATGTGCTAAGATATGAGATTGATTTATGAGCACTTCTAATTTGTTTTCCTAATTGACATGGTCCACAAATTCCATTGATTTTGTTATTAAGTTTAGGAATAACTTTAACAGCACCTAACTTAGTTACTTTAACCAAATTAAGTGTCCTAATTTTTCATGCCGTAATTCTAAGTCTAAAATCCTAGCATGAAATGTAATTTTTACTAAATAACAATTATATGAAGATCTATTTTCTTCTAAAATGTATTTACCAAGATTATCTAAAACCATGCATTTATTTTGTGTGAATTAACCATATAGTTGTTATCTCATATTTGACTAACACTAATTAAATTAGCTTTCAAACCTTCAACCAGTAAGACATTTTGGAAATCGGGTAGGCCTTTGATATTCAAAGTGCTTTGCCAATGATTTTACTCTTTGCTTCATCACCATAAGTGACATTTCCTTTCCTGCATGATTTAAAATCTTTTAAAAACTGTTTATTTCCAGTCATGTGCTTGGAATAGCCACTGTCAAAATACCACAAACTGTTAGAAGAATACTTAAGTGCAGTAAAAGCAATATTTCAGACTATCCTCTCTTTCTCAACCCACTGCAGTTGTGTCTTTAGTAACAGCATTAACTGTTTTGACCTTTTATGCAAAAGATTCAACAATTTAAAACACCTAGGTCTAATGTACCCTTTGACATCACAAAAATAACATTTTACAATGAATTTTCTTACCTTTTCAAGACTGGATTTAAAAGAGCATAAAGAGGAAACAAACACTTCATTGCTTTTTGACGTAGGACTTGACCTTTTTTAGCTAGGTTCAGAATTTTTACCTTATATTAAAGCTTTCACAAATACTATTGTTGATGAGGATGTAACATTTTCTTCTGTATACCCAAGCCATGTTTGTTGGAATTGCCCAAGACTCAAGACCTGATCGAGTTTTGCTGACCCAATTCTGAGTTGATCAACACATCTCTTACTCTCAACCAGTTCTACTGCAATTTTCTCAATATGTGCTATTTTGTCTGTCAAAGCAAGCTCCAGTTCTGTAATGCAGTTTTCAACATAAGATTTTTCACATATCACCACTTCAATCTCCTTTTTCAAAGCTTGGATTTCTTCTTTTTGACTCAACCATTCACCATAGAGTGCATTGTAAGTTTCTTACAACTCTTCATAGTATTATGGATCATTTTCTGCATCTAAATTTTTATCATCATTTCTGCATTGTTCTGTTGTATTGGACATAACAACTTTCCCTTTATCAGCTGCAGATGCTGTAAAAGCTACAAAGTTACTCATGCATTCTTGATCTTCTGAATCAGTTTCTAAATCATCACTCTAAACCATCTAAGATTCTTCTTGAAATCAGTCAAGGTGTGTTGAGTCATTCTCACATTATTGATTACAATTCAAATGAGATTATGGAACAAAATGAGTCAAATAAAATATTTATCTGCTGTATGAAAACTAAGACTCCATAAGCTTGCTAATCATGCTATTCTCCACTAATGTAGACCAACTCAACGTCAAAGATCAAATATGACTTTTCAAAGCTTGTAATGTATGACTAGGGTAATATAAGGGTATGGAAAGAGTCAAATTCTTCAGTTCAATTTACTCATAAAGCATATAAAATCTCTCAAAACTCCATAAACATTCAACCCTCATCAACCCATATTTTCATTGTGACTTTGTCAAGCTTCAAATGAATCTCATTTCCCATTTTTTTGTTTGAATACCTACTCATTGTTATAGCAAATACATGAATCACCCTCATATTCTCAGCTCTTTTGATTGATTACCAGATTCTCTCTTTCTCTTCTTTTTTATTTTTTCAACTGGATAGTGCAATGCTGATTCCGTTAAGCTTTCTTTTTAGTCTATGTAACAAGCTTTTGGCTATAACTCCCAATCCAGTTGGCTTTAGGGTACTAGATGTTAAGACATCCCTAAGAGCTTACCTGCTTAAACTAAAAAGGCTACAACATCAACTTATCCAGAATTTTTTTTTTAAATATAGAGAGAATAATGCGAAGAATTAAATCTACAATGAACTAAAACTTTAACCAAATTCATCATATGATTCAAAAACTACATATTCAACTATATAATATCCTAACAAAACACCCCCCATCCTCCCTTATGCACTCTTATTAATGCAAACTACCAAAAGTTCTTTATATTGCTGAAATAAATTTAGTGGGCTAGCAAAGAAAAAAAAAACTTCAATAGGCTCAAAGGATAAAACTAAGGATCAATTTAAATCATGGGTTGGTTTGAAAGACTCAAACGACCCAAAAATGGCCTAAATCATCTCCCTAATGTTAAGTTGTCTTTGGTTTTGCCTTAAGCAATAATCAAGAAAGTTCTAGAATCTTTTTGAAATCTAATGATACATTGACATTATATAAGCTTTCTTTGAATCAACAACCAGTTTAAATGATCATGACTCAATGTGCTTAAATGATGTTCAAGGAATTGAAAATAAGACAAAACTATTAATTAAGTCAAACCAAAGATTGCACGCAAAATTTTTCAATTTCTAGGAGTTATCCATGTTAAACAGTCATCATCCTATCATTGGCCATCACAGTGCAAGCAAGAAAAGAATTTTTTAAAAAAAGATTTTTAAGTTTCTTAAAAATGAAAGTGCACATTATATGCAAAACAAACACGAAACAAATATTCACAAAAAAACAAAGTAATGCAACTACACCCCCAAACCTGAGAAGCATAGTGCCCTCAATGTGCATAAATAAAAGCAAAAAAAAAGTAGCTAGAATTAAAAAAACTTTCCTGAAACTCAGGAGTCCGTCAGATCCTAGTCATCCTAAAGATCGTCGCCCAAAACATCACCAAGATCGGCTCTAAGGTTGTCATCATGTGCTCCGGTATAGATAAAATCACCTTCTTGCATAGCAGCATCCTCCTCGTCATTGGCTAGATCCTGAGCAAGCTCCTCAGTGGGCTACCACTCATCCTCAACAAAGAGTGGTGGAGGTGGAAACAAATACGGAGAAGCACCCTGACTAATGAAGAACTGCTAGAATGCCCATTAGGTCTTTATCATATACGTAGCCACTTGCTTGACATAAGTGACATCGTGGTGAACTGAAGCTAGTTCACATTGAGTCTCCTGAAGCTCATGCTTAAAGCAGTGTATCCGTTATGAAGCAGTCAATGGGTGAGATGGAGGTGGAGGCTGTTATTAGGGTTGTTGTCTCAATTTACCATTCACACGTGCCCGCTCAAGTGTTTAAAGGAACCGCATATCAATGATAGGCCACGATGGCGATCTCTCCTCAGCTGCACCGATGACAACCCCAACGACATAGCAAAGGATGTTATGAGATAGGGATGTGGGAGTCCTCCAGTGGCCTTGGCTCGAACATAATGGAAGATGTTGTTTACAATCAATTGGCCCATATTAATCGACATCCCTTGCTTGAAGCACATAAAATAGTGGCCCTCTCTATGATGAGTGTTAGGCAACATTTTAGCACACATAAAAAGGTTCAACGCCCGTAACTTAACTCGCATGACTAAAGTCAGAAACATGTAGCCTCTCATCGATGAGCTCTAGATGATCCCTAGTGGCTTGAGTGAGCTAGGTGAAGATGTCATCAAAATTCGATTTCTGCTTGTACAAGTAGTAATCACATTCACCAATTTCGCACAATTTGTAAAACCAGTTACTAATAGCAAGACTGAATGATACTTATTTCCCTCGAACATACACATTATATCCAGCCCTGTCCTTTGCATTGGCATAAATTTCCCGAACGATGGGTACAATGGCATGTTCCAGATGGGCCATGAAAGTCTGCCATGTGTCTCTGCCCAATATGGTCCATAAAACTTCATTGGAAATGTTGATTCCTTGCTCTCGAAGGCAGCTTTTGGCGAGGATAGTATTATGGTAACAGGCAGCAGTGTTAGCACTTTCGAAGATGTGTCGGTCAAATGCAGGAGAAGAAGAAACCTTTCATTTGTTGGGTGCCATAGTCCTGCACACAATGCAAACAAATACACTCCCAACTATTCATATGCTGCTAACATCCATTATAATTGTGCCATATTTATATTTGCAAAAATAAGAATTATAGTTTTACTTAAAAGCCAAAAGCAAACACTCATAACCACAACATTCATTTATAGCTTATAAGCAAGGCGATTAAACTGAATCATAGAAACATCCTGAATGCACAATAGAGTAATGATTCAAAAAAAAAAAAACTATATAATGTATGAACAAGAAACAGACAATTCTCATCGTCGAATTGCCTTGTCTTGCTTAAAGGATTAGAATGTTTTAATTACTCAAAATGCTAATTAACAAAACAGATGCATATCACCGTAATTACAAAACTAAATTTTGTCAACAATGGTCATCATCAAAACATATCTCGTTTCAAATGCCATGCACTTGTTGGCAAAACACATGTAGTTTGCAAAGTATATTCAACAGAATATATCCTGTGCCCACATATTATGCACGCCATATTTCAAGCTACCTCAAAATAGTCATAGCCTTAAAGAAATCATGCAAATTCCATCGAAGCATGAACTTGTTATGCTTAAAGGATTAGAAGCATTTGAGTGCTCAAAGTTCATCAACATGAATACCGATAATAACACATGTTTCAAATATCTCTTTAGTTCTGAAATTAAATTGGCAGTCATGATTCTATTAACATGTAGCTGAATAGCATATTAATAGATTGGTTTTAAAGTACAGACACATATAATGAACAAAATACATCTACTAAAATATAATGCACCCTTAAATTCCGAAAATTCATTAAGTTATCTATACTAACTTTCACATATTAGTCATCCACATTGCAAGATATATCAAACAATAAAACACTCACAACGTTAATGAAGATATGTAAGATGCATTGACGCATAAATTATCCATAAGCTAAATAAGGCACCAAAACAAATAGCATTCAAATCACCCACTCAAAATCAATGCAGAGCAATTCATATTCACATCAATAAAAACCATATAGCAATAAAACACTGCCACACGCCATCCTTTTCCCCCAAACTTCATATATGTCAACTCTACCCATTAAGGTAGCCACAAACACTTCAATATCCATAATTATATCACATATGTAAACTAAATGCACTAGAGAAATAATGGTTGCCAAAACGAAGGTGTAATGCAACTTAATGGATGTCAAGCACAAAAGAGAGAAAACGACTAGAAGAGATTCTAGCGATGTTGAGAAAGGTGACTACAGCTGAGATGACGATAGCCTTGGTCGTCGAAAGAGGTGATATGTAGAGAGAATGAGAGAGACCTAAAGGAAATTTGAAAAATAGCAGCCAGCTCTGTCTATTTTTTTCTAAATAATCGAAGTTGCGCAAGAGCGCAGGTCAATCTACGTAGGAGCACAATGCCATTCCCAATATAATTTTGACCTAATTTTTTCACTTAGGCGTGCCAAATTCAAGGTGCAAAAGCTCCAATATTCGAGATAAAAGGTTAAAATACATTGCATTTATTTGCACAAGGGCGTGAGGTCACGGGAAAACTTCACTAAATTCTTAGATATTGTTGTGCAGGGGCACACAAATGTCTACGCAAGAGCACCAACCGTCTAGGTAGCACTTGTAAAATTCAGGAAATTATGGTACAGGCGTGCCGATCAACTCGCACAAGAGTGCAAATCCTCTGGTAAAATTTACTAAGTTTATGGGACTTGTGTGCATAGGTGGGCATAACTTGGCCCTGAGGCGCTATACAGGAAAATGCATGCAAGTTAAGGGTCAGAGCGTGACTTACCTATGCAAGAGCGCATATCCTTCGTCTCAACTTGCACAGCTGAGCAGTTCATGTGGTGCAGGAATAAAATTTAACACTAAGTAAAAATATATATACATATATATATATATATATATATATATATATATATATGCAAACTAAATTAAGACAAATTCAATGAATTAAGCTCTAGGGTATCAAGTTTTACCTAAGTTATTTGCCAACCAATTTCTCTAAGGTATCTAATATTCTTTCTCAAGCAATAACAACGCATAATTATGGAGAGAGTCACATCTCTGTCTCATCTAACAACCTATAATTATCTATTAAGCACAAAAAATTATATAAGGTCGCACAAATTACAATTATATTTCTATTTCATGTGAATTTATGGTGAATCAATCAAGGAATAATATAAATCAACTTCTCAATCTAATTTATATATCAAATCATGCAATAGTTGACCACACAATTACAAGCATTAAACACATGAATAATTTACTCAACAAAGATTGAATAAACATCAATATAGTATCAAACTTGGCTACATCCTAACCCTAGAAAAAGAAATTTAGTTCATAATGTAAAGAAAAACAACACAAAATCAAGTAGAAATCATTAAGTCCAGAGGAAGAAGAAAGAACTAAAAATTTTGAAATTCCCTTCAAGATTCACTTTTGAATTCTGCCTTCAAAGGTTGTAGCCTGCTTCTTTGCCTCCTAAGCACCTCTAATAACGCCTCTGATACCCTAGTCCTAAAATACGTCTATTTATAGTCTATAAGAGAAAGGATTTCAATATGAGTTGAAATAGGAATTTTGAAATATTCCAAAATCGCATTTGCGTAGGAGCGTGGCTGGACTTGCGCAAGAGTGCGATCTCTCAATTTCTTTTCTGTCTTGGTTTTTCTTGATCTTGCGCCACGACGCTACCTTTCTTGTGTTGGAGCACCAGATTTCTGGTTCCTGAAGCTCATTTTTCTAGATTTGGCACCGCTTGCCTTCTGATTGGCATTGAAGCGCTAAGTCTCTAATTTGGAGATCCAAAACTTTTCCTCTTTTAGCCCTTTTTATTTCTATTTTTGTTATGCTTTGTTATGAATCAAATTCTATTCCAAAAATCTGCAATTAACCAAAATAGCACATTATTTTTCTCTTATTTTATCAAAAACTAATTAAAAAATAGATCTAAGGTAAATAACTTAGTGAATAAAATTCACTAACACTTCTCTAAAGTGTTAATGAAGTTTTTAGTGCCTATTTTTACTTCGTCTTAAACTATCATTATGTTTTACATCATTGGTACTATAAAAGGAATGTATTATTTGCTACACAAAGGACTAAATTTCCCTTGGCTAATTACTTTGTGTCATTTTATAATTTTTGTCCATACAAGTCTAAATACACCACTCATCTAGCTCGGAAAGCAGATAGCAAAACGTCAGATCTCGACAATGTAAAAAGAAAGGAACAACACATTCTTGCATGGCAGGCACGGTTTTGAGAAAAAGGAAGTGGTCCCCTATCAGAGTATCATCTCGCACAGCCCAGTGTGTAAAGTTTTAGCTTCACTATCCCTTACCTCCGCATCAACGCCACAATTGCTCAGATATTGATAACAATATGGCTTGAGGTTTCAGGAGCGAGATGCGGCCGCTCATTCAACGTGGGATGAGCGGTCCAAATTACTCACATATACGAGGAGGGCAATATAAAAGCAATCATTCGAGCTTTGGCAAGGCAGATGATACTTAGACATAGAAACCTATGCAACCGTTATTCTTGTTGATTATTCTTGTTGATGATACTAAGAATCTCTCCTAAAAACCCTTGTGTCTTAATATAGAAAGGGATTACCACCATTGGGTAACACTCTATGATTTTCAAAGATTTTCTAAAGAAAACTTCTTTCCCATTCCCTTTGATTTTCATTGATCTTCACCATGAATCTAGTTGACTTGAGCGTCGGAGGGTTTGCACTAGGGAACCCCTGACCCTCTTAATGCAGTTCTTGCCTTGCAGGTCTGCCTCGTTGGAAAGGTGATCAAACGAATAACAGTCTTACCTAGCGAAGGGAAACATGTAGATGCCGAGGAGCTGAGTCTTACATTTTGACGGTGGTTGACTACCCTTAATGGCATGTGTTCCTTTGTCTTAGTGTTAATTTTTCGACATCAAAAGGTAGTATTTTTATTTTTATATATAATTTAGTTTTTACAAAACAAAATTTTATATTAAATATATTTACTACTAAAAAATTAAAAATAATAAAAGATAATTTTGTTAAAAAAATAATAACCAAATTCAAATGCATCTTTCACATTTTTAAGTATAAGTTTGAATTTAAATGTCTTAAGGACTCAACAGTTTTAGATAGAATATGGATTTTAATTTCTTTCATAGGTCTAGGCTTGGTTAATAATAAAGCTTACTTAAACTAATTCATTCTCAAACTGTCCTAAGATACAATATCAGATACCATCCAACATTATCCAACACTCTATGGGATACAAAGGGATGACAATAGGTACAGTATGCCATGTTAGTATCCATACCCTTACCCTTTAAAAAAAAAATTAATACCTATACATCCCGCACATTACCTATACCCTTCAAGGGCCTAAACTTTTTTATCCTTGCCCTACATCTTAAAAAAGTTGATACCCATAACTTATTTATACAAGGGTACCTATAAGGTCTAATGCAAAACAATATTAGCAATTTAATTACATCGTACAACTTGTTAAAATCAATTCAATCACACAATCATATAACATAAAATCAACAAAGTTCAAAAATAAAATATCGTCTAACTACATGTCATGAATGTTACTTCATACATGAATACTAAACATGTCCCAGAAAAACACATATATGACTAAACAAAATCCCAAAAACACAAAAATAATAGAAAAGAAAAAAATAAACTGACCATCATAAAGTAACATTCAAAGCATTCATTAATAATAATAATAATAATAAGCGGGTCGGAGCTCGAATTGTACGTCGGGTCCAATCCTGCGAGCAAAGAAAAATAGTCAGGGGTGCCGGCGGTGGTACCGGCAAAAACCCTCCGACGGTCAAGTCAGTTTCCGGCACTCCGAAATTTTCTGGGAGAATTTTCTAGAGAGAGAAGCTCTCAAAAGCAGAGGAAATTTAGAGAGAAAATGAGTTCAGAAAAATATGCATACCTTGAGTAAAAATCTGGAGGGTTTATATAGATATTATGAGGAGTCATTATGGGACCCAGATAATATGTCCAAATAATGGGCTTCAGTAATGGGCTTACTGTATTAGATTTAATTAAGGCCCAATATTATTATGGCCATAACAGTAGTCCCCCCAGGCCCAAGTCGAATAACGGGTCGACGTAGGGGCGATCAAATTATTCATGGACATAATTTAAGTGTATCAGCGAGCAAACCCAAAGATATAAATTTATTATGTATAAGGGTTCTATGTGGCTTGAACCTTAGATAGGCGCCACATATGATAACGAGAAAGTGAGCTTTCTACGAAGGAGAGTTTTAGATAATATGTGATAATTGTATTTCAACTTGGTTAGCTAAAAAGTTGCAAAAAGGCAGAATTGTGATTGAGTGGAGATGTGGGGTGTAAAGTTAGGCAGAATGTGTATAAGGGCTTGATGATGAAATGACCACATGTGAGTGGAGAAATAAAATAAAAATGTAGCAGTGAAGTGCATGTGCATGGCATGGTGAAAATATGCCAATGTAATGGATGATTTGTAACAAGCGTAAGCATAAGCATATAGAAAATAGTTCAAAACTCATTCAAACAAGTTGAACTATACATCAAAATATTAAGAATGGGGAGCACGTTAACCATGGCTCAATAGCCACTTTATATGCATAATCACATGTAGCTAGGAAGGCATGATATTTAATATTGCATACTTTAACATAATGGAAATACATTAATCGTGCAAGCATGCGGCATGATATTTAATATTGAATGAAGCATACATTAAAATAATATAATATAGGAAGACAGAACCGTTTGAGTCATGATACCGGGTGCAATAATCATGTTTCATTAAACAAATACATATATATCATGAGTGCATGGACCCGCATGCATGCTGGGGGTGTGATGCAAAACAAATAAGCATGTAGCATATAATCATATATTATGCCATAAAGTCATAGAATATAATATAAGGAGGTATAAAGGTTGTATCCCGTAAAACAAATGGCATAAAAATTAAAGTTAAAAACATATCATGAGTGCATGGTCCCGCATGCTGGAAGTGGATGACAAACATCTCTTAATTATTATCAAACATGCTAGGAGACGTAATGGACTTGAATTAGTTGAATATAGCTTGTGTTGAATATTTTACAACAAGTTCCAGGCAGTAAACATGAACGGAACCTTGGTCGTGGTTTTACTTTGACAACCCAATTCAGAGCTGTTAAAACAATGTGAAATATAATGAACACACCAACTACAACACAATGAAATACGTAGGTTTATGTAAAATATAAGGGATTTAGACGCATGAAGCTCAAGAACCAAAGTGAGTTGCTATGGTTCAACAGATTTGTGAAACTAAGAGTGATCATAGTTGTGCTTAAGCATACTTGGGAACGTGATGGAGGGTGGGTGAGTGATAAATGAGTGGGAAGGCTCCTGGAACGTGATGGCCTACTACATGAGGAAAGTGAGGGGAGTTGAAAGTGGGTGAGTGACGACCATGTGAGTGGCGAGCTCATGGAGTTGAAGGTGGGCGAGCGATGACCATGCGAGGGGCGAGCAATAAGCATATGAGAAACGACCATATAAGAAGAGAAAGGCAAGCTGCATGAGAAGGGCGAACTCCCAAAGGTGAGGGCCGAGTTTGCAAGGGCGAGAGGTGAATGAACGAGGGGAGGTCGAGCATGCGAAGGGCGAGCTCGCGATGGGCGAGCTGTATGCGAAGGCCGAGCTCTTAAGGGGCGAGCTGCATGCGATGACCGAGCTCGCGAGGGGCGAGGTGCATGCGAAGGCCGAACTGCATGGCTGAGAAGACGTGATTTTGTTTCTACGTTATTTCCAGTCGCAGGGGCCTCGCTACAATTTTTCAAACTTTAGTTTTAGTTGCAGGGGTCTGTCTGCCAGTTTCTAAAACTTCACTTCTAGTTGCAGGGGTGTTTCTGCTAGTTTCAAAAACTTCATTTTTAGTTGTAGGGGTGTTTCTGCAACTTTTGAAAACTTCATTTTTAGTTGCAGGGGTGTTTCTGCAACTTTCAAAAACTTCGTTTTTCTGTCACGGGGGTGTTTCCGTAAAATTTTGAAACTTCGTTTTTTAATTGCGAGGGTGTTTCTGCAAAATTTTGAAACTTTGTTTTTTAATCACAGGGGTGTTTTCGCAAAATTTTTAAACTTCGTTCTTTTAACGCGGGGGTGTTTCCACAAAATTTTGAAACTTTCGAAAACTTAATATGTAGAGGTCTTTCTGCCAATTCCGAAAACTATGAATAGGGGGCTTTTTGCAAGTTTCGAAAACTATGCACAGGGGGCATTTTGTAAAATCCTAAAACTTGCAATTTTTTTTTAAAAGAAAACCAACTATATACTTTTGGTCAAGGACCAACTTGATATTCTTTTCAAGGGCAAAAAGTATTTTTCGATGGCTATTTTGGAAAGCTTTCAATATAGTCCCTTAGCATTTCTTTTCTTTCATCTCTTCCCTTCCTTAGTAGACTTGGTTTGATGACTAACGACTCCTCTTTAACTGTGCAGATGGCTAGAATTAAAACTACTGTGATAGTGTTACGGGGGGAATCGAGTCATCAAACCCAGTCTACAAGGAATAAGGATCCTGCGACTAACCGTAAAGAGGTTAATGAGTTTTATCAGAATTTCTTCGGTCAGGATCGTGAGCTAAGGCATAATTTTGTTAATCCCAATGTGGTAGAGGCTGAGGGGGAGAGCGACCGATCGTCCTCTTCTACCTCAGATAGTGATCCTGAAGTTGAACATTGATGGGAAGTCAAGCAAGGAGATTGTAACTCATCATCTTCATATATAAGTCTAAGTGAGCTTCTCGCAACTTGATCATGGATGAGTCTTTAAAGATGAACGAATGGTAATGGGGTAAATTGAATACTTTATTGATAATCTCTTTATAGGTCTCCCTATGGGAGTTGTTATGCATGCATAAGTCCGTATAAGGAGTTGTTACATATATAAAGAGATCATGGATAACACTTTTTTAAGTACTCAATATTTCATGGATGACGAAGCAACCTCTCATCCATGATGACCAGTCTGTAGGTGCCTGGTCGGATGACTGCTTTGACTCGATAAAGACCCTCCCAGTTAGGCCCGAATGCTCCATCAGTGGGATCTCGAGTACTTGGTAGTACTTGCCCACTTAGCTTATGCCCACGGAAGGTTCTCTTCGAATCATCAATAGCTTATGTGCTTTCTCTTTAAAAGCCATATTGTAGCATTCTCGAGAGGCTCGCTGTTCTCCTTTAACTTCTCTTATCCCCGAAGATGTTGGAAACTTCAAGATATGATGATACACACCCATTACTGCTTTGAAGTCATAAAGTGATGGTCGTCCAAGAATAGCGTTATAAACATCCGGATGATCTACCAGGAGAAAATTCACCATCTTGGTTGTCTGTAGGGAGCCTTCTCCCAAGGTCACAGGTAATGAAATTACTCCTTCTGGAATGACCTTTCCTCCAGCGAATCCCATCAGAGAAGTTCGGATGCCTCTCATATCTCTACGGTTAAGACCCAATCGATCAAACGCATTCAATGACATTATGTCAGCTGAGCTCCCGTTGTCAATCAATACTCTTTTTAACCTTTTATTGGCCACAATTACGGTGAGGACCAAGGCATCACAATGACGATGATGGATACCATGAGCATCTTGAGATGAAAAAGAGATAACGTCATGATCCTTAGCATTGGTAGAAGAAGCCGTCAAGTTGACTTCATAACGAGGGAGGTCATATCTTGCTTGCCTAGCTAGGTGCCTTCGGGCTTGGGCACTTGGACCAGCCACTACTCCCCCAAAAATCGTGGCTACTTCTTCTAATGGTTCTTTCCCTTTGTCATTCTTGCTAGATGGTTCGGGGGGGCGATAAATGTATTCTTGTAGCTGGCCATCCTTGATAAGACCCTCAATTTGTTTCCTCAATTCAAAGCAATCTGCAGTGTTATGACCATGAGCCCGGTGGAAATGGCAAAACTTTCTCTTATCTCTTGCTCTTGGATCCGACCGTAAAGGGGCAGGTTCTTTCAGCAGTCCCTTATCTTTGATTTCTTTCAAGATATCATGCTGTGGCATGTTAAGTAATGTGAAAGTACAGTGCTTCTCTTGGGGTCGATCATTATGCTCTTGGCAGGGTTGGGTGGATGACCCTTGTAACAAGAGACGATCATTTCTAAATGTATCTCCACGGAGCGTCGGTCCGAGGTTGATCTATGATTTCTATCATGATTCTCTCTCCTGTGATTGCCATACGGCCGTCCATCTGTACGCGAGGAATTAGGCATCACCGGAGTCTGCCCAGGATAATTTGCTTGATAAATTTCTTATGTATCGGCATGGCTAGAGATCCTTGCCAATGCTTCTTGGTACGTGCGTGGGAGGTTAACAGAAAATTCCCATGCTAGAGGGAGCTCCCCTTTGATTCCTTGGACCAAAACCTTGCATAGCATAACCATCATTAAATTGATCCACTCGAGCAACCTCTCGCTGGTACCTGTCCACAAATGCACGGAGGGATTCATTACGACCTTGCTTGATTGAAAGAAGGCTCTGTGCTGGTCGACTTCTTATTTTCATATTGCTAAAGTGTGTGAGAAAACTACAAGCAAGCTCATCAAAACTGGAGATGGATGAGGCTGGTAACCTCCTATACCATTGCTTAGCTGATCCTCCCAGGGTAAGAGAAAATGTTCTACACATTATTCCCCCTGAGACCCCTTGTATCTCCATATGAGAAACAAAAGAGTCTAAATGCTCTCAGGGGTCAGTCATCCCTTGGTAAAGCTCAAGTTGCGGCACTCGGAATCCGTACGGGTATCTTTCCCTAAGGATATCTTCAGCAAAGGGCGACTTCCATTGTGGACGACCATCCTCTTCTCCTCCTAAACGTTTAATCAACTTCTTCAGTTTATGAATTTTCTCATCCATTTCTCGCTTGAATTTCGCATAATGATTATCTGATGTTTCCTCTTCTTAGATATCCATTAGAATAACTTCTGGGCGATGATCCTTATTTCTAGGTGGTGAGTTGGGGTGATTTCTTTTTGATTGGAAGTTGCCCTTTGGAGCGTAAGGACCATGATAAGAATAAGCTGGCTGATCAACATTACTTCCTTTTGGTCCTTGCTCGAAACTTGTATGAAGCTTTTTATTTAAACAGTGACGAAGGTCTACTGCTTCCAATCATTGTTCAGATATGATGAGTGGAGGAAGAGGGATCTTTGGGCGACCATCTTCTCCCTGAACAATAGGATGGGAAAGATTTGGTTGAATGACCTGCTGGAGAGGTAATCCAATGGTCTGGGCGACCAGGTCAGTATGTTCATCGACATCAGTTGGGATATTAGCTACCATCATAGCATTCCTTGGGGTGTTTCTAGCAGCATTTCCAGCCTGTTGAGTACTCTGTCCAAAAGCTTGATTGAACATGGTCACCATGCGGTTCATTTGCTCACCAAAATTCTGCATGGTATACTCCATGGTAGTCAATCGACTCGTCTTGCCTTTCTTTGGTCTTCTAGGTAGAAGTCGGGGTTGCTTGGGATTAAGGGCTATCCTAGAGGATATTACTAAAGCTCTCCCAGTATCAACTACCCTTCGACATCGAGGAGGGGCTTCTACTTCGATTTCTTTGTCAACCTCTTGGGAGGTTGAGTGTTGGGATGCATGACTCATGATGTGTTTGATTATGTTCGGATGGGAGTAACAACTAAAGAGGCTTAGATTGTCGTCCCCACAGACGGCGCCAACTATTGATGCACGATTTCCAGACGGCTGGGAAGCGGGTCGGAGCTCGAATTGTACATCGGGTCCAATCTTGCGAGCAAAGAAAAATAGTCAGGGGTGCCGGCAGTGGTGCCGGCGAAAACCCTCTGACGCTCAAGTCAGTTTTCGGCACTCCGGAATTTTCTGGGAGAATTTCCTAAAGAAAGAAGCTCTCAAAAGCAGAGGAAATTTAGAAAGAGAATGAGTTCAGAAAAATGTGCATACCTTGAGTAAAAATCTGGAGGGTTTATATAGATATTAGGGAAAATTGAAAAAATAGACAAATTTAGGGGGCTTGTTTGAAAAATGGACATGTTCTGAAATATTTTCATCCCATAGACACTTTTGTGTCTAAAAGACAAAAACACCCCTGTCCTAAAATAAATTCCAAAACCTTCGTTATTTCATATCCTTCGGACAAATTTGAAGAAAGACAGTAAAGCAAGACACAGAACAACGGAAACTAGTAACAGCTCGAATTATATAGCTTAAAAATGGGTTATGTATGTGAACTAAGGGTAGAGATAGTGCCGTCTGTGCGAAAAAATGCTGGAAATTGGTTGTCGGTGTGCAAAAATGGGTTTTCGCAGTCGAAGGTCGAAGAAGACGACTGTCTTCGAGTGTCTTCGAGTGTCTTCAAGTTTCATCGAGTGTCGTCGAGTTCTATCGGGACCGAATCACAACAATTCGGATGGTGGTTTCGAGTGTCTAGGCATTGCCTCGATTCTAGATTCGAGTGTCGCGTGTTCGAGTTCCGTCGAGGGTCTTGTGGATTGTCGAAAGTTCGTGTGTCGCGTGTCGAGAGTCGAGTGTCGGACCCGTGGAACCGACCTGTAGATTCCTCGAACCATGCATGTCGAGTGTTTCGAGAGTCGTGGACACTATTTTGTCAAGCTTCCGAGTTCGTGTGTCGAGTGACAAACTTGACGAGTGTCATAGTCGAGTGTCGAGTGTCGAGTGTTTGTGTCGAGCTTCGTCGAGCGTTTTGGCAGAACACTTGTTTTTTGGACTTTTGCAAGCAATTTCGTAATTATTTTTTGTCCACGGAACTTATATGATATAATATGTCTCAATCATGCAGGAAATGGAAAGTTTACACATACTCATTGTATACAATGGTTGTTGGACCAAAAAACACGAGAAACATGTATGTACTATCACAAAGACCCCCCCTAGGTTTTGACTTAATTTCATTCGGAAACACTGTTTGTTACTTTTCATCATACGGTAGCCCTGACTTATTCGAAATTCATCATGGGCACCCCTTCCATCAATTTTGCCGTTAAGTGACATCAAACGGTACCCCTAACTTTCTTGCCAGATATTGTTGTGAATGTTCTGTGGTAGGTGTTCACATACTTCCGAACATCATCCTCCTTTGAGAGGCTAAAAAGCTTCCTAATCTCGGATGCCCTCTTTGGACCCCTCATCCTTGGGTTTCCACTGTCTGTCAACCCAGGTAGATCGTTCTCATCCTTCTTAACTATAACCATGTTCAATATTAGACAGATCTTGACTAACAATGCATCCACGAATAGATTTCCTCGTTCGCTCTCCATTGCGCCTTCCATAACCTCTGAAGCAAGGGGAGATTGTTAGCCCTAAGGTTACATAAGGTTACATGATAATTTTGATGATAACAATATACATTGATTCAATGAGATTATATTTATGCGCAAAAATAAGATTATTGAAATAATTGCAAAATCAAGATGGGGCTTATTAAAATGAAGTGTTGAAGCCAAAGGAGAATACTACATGTTAAAGGCACCAAAGTTTAAGAACAAGGTTTGATTCAAGGAATGCGTCACATGAGTAATGTTCAATCAAGTGGTCATATATTTTTCTACAGATGTCCAAATGAAGTGATTCTTGACCTTTTGGAAAGTTTACTCAATTTATAACATTTCATATGTTTTAAAGAAATTCAAATTTCAAGTGTAAAGTTGTCCAAATTATTATGCAATTTGAAAGACAAACGGAAGCAGCGGACATGAGCACCGAATACTCTTTCAGACATATCTTGAGATAGAAATATTAAAATGACTTGATTATTATGGCATTCAAAAAAGGACGTAATGGGGCATATTTTATATGTTTTGAAGAAATTCAAATTTCAAATGGAAGGCTGACATAATTGACATGTAATTTGGTAGACTGACACAGAGAAGAAAAATCAACTCATATGAGTACCGAATAATGTGTTGTCCATATCTTGAGCTTGAGATATCCAAATGACTTGATTCTTGTGGCATAGGAAAGATGATTCAGTGGATCACATTTCATATTCTTTGAAGAAATTCAAATTTGAAACGGAAGGCCGACATAAGACACATGCAAGTCGGTGGACTGACACATAGAAGAAAAATCAATTCACATGAGCGTCGAATTGTGTTTTGGCCATATCTTGAGGTACAAATATCCAAATGACTTGGTTATTGCATATTTTCAAATTTCCAACAGAACATTGAAAAAAGTGGCAGACAAGAATACGGTTTTTATGGTGGGCAGAAAATTTGGAGTTGGTGTCTTCACTTGATTAAGTTCAATCAAATTGCCTATAAAAGGAGCCCTTCTCCCATGCATTCAAACAGAGCAAGAGAGGCATCTATCAAGCAACAAATAAGAGAAATATCAAGTCTACAGAGCTTTTATATTCTTTATCTACTCTTTGAATAGAGTTGTATTTTTGTTGTAAAAATTTTCTTCGTTCTTGTATTGTGGTGAGAGTGAGATCTCCTTGTAAAGGATAAAAGTTATCCTTGACAGAACTCTTGGTGTGGTGTTATGAAGAGTTGAAGAAGTTGCCGTGGTGAGATTGTTAATCAAGAAGAACTCTTGGTGTGGTGTTATCAAGAGTTGAAGGAAGTTGCATTGGTAAGATTGTGAATCAAGAAGAACTCTTGGTGTGGTGTTACAAAGAGTTGAAGAAAGTTGCCTCGGTGAGGTTGTTCATCAAGAAGAACTCTTGGTGTAGTGTTGTCTAGAGTTGAAGAAAAAGTCTTGGTGTTGTTGTTCATCAAGCAAGTTGTAAAGATTTTTACAACTTAGTGGAAAGCCTAGGTTAGAGCTAGGAGCCCGTGGACGTAGGCAAGGTTTGCCGAACCACGTAAATTGAGTTTGCACTCTCTCTATCCCTATCTCTTTATATTTACTTGCACTTGTGATTGTTCGTTATTGTTATTCTCTTTGCATCTTTCATAACTTCTAATTTCATATTCTTCACCTTTATTCCTAAAGAAAGAGTAAACTAATTTTGGTTATTCAAGAAAAGTTTAACAAATCCATTTTGATAAATAAAAACCCAAATCATCCCCCCTCTTGGGTTGCCATACCTGGGTCAACAGGTTCCTCTTTGAAGCAAAAAAAGAACACGACCAGGAGTCAGAACTCCCAGTTCCATTGGGAATCCTTGCTTGTCGCAGTCTCCCATGATCTTAAAAACATATCCTTGAATTGTAGACCCCAGAGCATCTGTACTAAATTCTTGGGAGCTCCTTATATCTAAAAAGACTCGGGCTTCTGATCGTCATCGATCTCAAGCTTGTTGTGGCAACCAGTGGTTGGGTTTGCTATGTTAAACTTCATTTTGCATCAACTCAACTCAACTGAACTCTTGCTATCAGCGTGTGCAGTGCAGGGGAGGCAGCGAAGAGCACTTGGGTTCTGTAAGCAGCTCCCGTGAGATTGGTCAGCAGAACTAATTAGATAGAAATACTTTTTTTTCCATATTCATTACATTTATTTTCATAGAATTAACGGCAAAACTGACGGAAGGGGTTTCGATGATTAATTTCAAAAAAGTAAGGGGTATCGTATAATGGAAAATGGTAAACAGTGTTTATGAATGAAATTAAGCTAAAGCCCAGGGGAGGTATGTGTGATTAGCCCATTAAATATTGTCACTATACAATATTGTGTATTTACAAGTTTTCGTACAACTATACATCGTAACCATGTGCTACTATAAAAAACATGTACTATACAATAATGTGTTAGTGTCCAAAAACTAAGAAAAAAAACAAGTTTGTGTAACTAAACATAATATATACAAAAAAAAATAGGTGATCTCATGGTCCCAACGTGCACGACTGCTACTTGACCTCCGCTGAATCACCGTCGTCATGGGCAATAGTGGTCATAACATCTCCTGACACATCATCACCAGTCGCGGTAGTGGCTGCAACATCAGCAGGCACTACCGGTTGAGGCAGCAGAGCCTGAGGCACAGGATATCTAGGCAACTACGCCTCGATGTCGTAGGGCACCAGGATGGGCGGGGCCGCCTCTTGTGGGTTTTCGCGGCTGAGCCAAAGATGTAATGCCATTCTCTCCCGGCATTCATCGTCCTGGAATGCCTTAATCTCGATCAGTGGAACGCCCCCCGCTAGGAACTCGATGTACTGTTTGAAAGTACACGTCGTATACCCCTCCCCCAGGCTCCTGCTGTGGCACCTGCTCCACGTCTTCGATTCGCATAATGTCAAATGAGGTTGTGGGATAGTCAGGGATACCGTAAACCTCCATTGACACCATACGGGGTAGTAGCTCAGCGAGGCACCGGACTGTCTGCATGACTATGTCCGTAGAAGTATGACCATTAGATGAGTCGTATATGGAAATCTGACGGCGATTCAAATGCACCTCAGCTGCCACACAATGATCATCGGTGAGGTGAACTGGGATATAGAGTTGCAAATGAATTGACAACATGGAAATGGAAAAAAATCACAACATTTTAAATAAGGTGGCACATACTAACTCAGTGAATATAAATGTTCTCACCCTGTCAACGTCGACCCATGGTGTTCCAGCGAGGGGCGCCTGTCCCAGGACATACTGGACCATGTCCTCCTCATTTGCCCAGGTAATGTCGTCTAGTCTTTCCGAGTATAGCGCCCACAACGACTTCAATTTCAACTGCAAGTTCATGAGTTCAGTTAGCGCATTGAAGGAATCAAAAATTCACCAGCCATTTGTTAATGTAAGATGTCTACGATTTACGTACCCAAAAAGTGGTGTCGAGGAAAGCAGACCTCTGGACACTAGGTCCGGTCATGGCGCGAGCTCTGCACCGTAGAACCCACAAGTAGCTGTCTATGTGCTGAAAACAACAATTGCTATCAATAAGGAATCCAATTGTATATAGCAATATTCGACAGCCGGAGATGATATGAAAGTACCTCAGCTTCAAGCCATTCTGATGGCTTGATCAGCGTCATGAAGAACTTACGATCTGCGCTGAATACTGCCAACTCAGCGCGATCAGTTCTGGTGTCGTCTGCCAGCCATGCGTGGAATCCCTCCATGTCAACTTCTACTATCGGGGCACGTGGGTCGAAAAGTGGAACCGGAGGACACAAGATAAGACCAGTTCCTACATCTGCTGATGGCCACTGAGATCGATTATCTTCCGGCTGAGCAATAGGCGCCTCGGACTGTAAAGGGGCCTCGGACTGTGGCCCCTGCTGGTCTGCAGCTTCCTCCGAGGGCTGTGGCTGCTGCTGGTCTGCGGCTTCCTCCTGCTGCTGAACCCTCAGCCTCTTCCTACCTGATGGACTGACAAAAGGGCTCCGCTTATGCTTTGCTGGAAGGAGGCGGCGACCCCGGCGTGAAACTAAGGCTGTCGGAGGAGCATCGGCTGCAGGAACATTCCGGTCAACGGAATCAGGATTCGCGGGCGGCGGACCATCACCGTCATCACCCGGACCTCCGTCGGAATCAGCATCTGAATCCTAAAATCAGACAAACATAACCATCAGCTTAAGCGTGTGTGGAACTGGTCAAAATCCGGTATGTAAATATTGGAAAGTACCGTGTCATCGTTTCCCAAGTTCGCACTGAGGTCCAGAACGGCCTCGCGGAGACGAGCTATCTCCTCACGCATTTCCCTGTTCTCCACCCGTAACAGAGCAAGTTCACGCAAAACTGTGCTTTGGAAGTCGTCATGGACCGGCGGCACCTGCATGAGAATTGTAATAAGGGTCTTCATTAACCAACAGAGCAACAAATGTATACGTACAAGAATATTAATGCCGACTGGCATTTCTTACCTGCCGACCCGACGCCGTCGTCGATGCTCTTAGATGTCCGGAACTATGGAGCGGCTCCGGCAGTGGACTTAAAGGCTTCAGCGGTGGATTGCCAGGCCCTACGTCCATGTCAAGACTGTCCGTGTCTGTTGCTGCAACCACATCCGGCTCAACAGGGGAACTGGTGCCAGCAGGAGGTGAGGCGGATGAGAGCTCAAGAGGTGGAGCTGGCGGACCCTCCGGAGGTGGAGCTGGCGGTCCCTTCGGAGGTGGTGCTAGCAGACCCTCCGGAGGTGGTGCTGATGGACACTCCGGAGGTGGAGCCGCTGGTCCCGGTCCCTCAGGGGGTGGTCCTGCTGGACCCTCTGGATGTGGACCTGATGGGCCCTCCGGAGGTGGAGTTGCTGGACCCTCCGGAGGTGGAGCTGTTGGTCCCTCCGGAGGTGGAGCTGCTGGTCCCTTTAGAGGTGGAGCTGCAGGAGCCTCAGGAGGAAGTGGCCCCTCCGGAGGTGGAGCTGCAGCCGCCTCAGTAGGAAGTGGCTCAATGCTCTCCGCCGCCAGTAAAGGAGCATCCACAGCTGTTGCCCAAGCCACATGTGCACCTCTACGGATGCCAACTACTTCATTGAGCCTTGCATACCACTCCGTCTGCTGCTCCACAACGGACGGCTCTAAAACGACGAGCGGCCTAGCCTGCGTCAACATATAATCAGATCACGCGAAACAGTTATCAGTTTTGGGTGAACAAAAAACAAGACAATTCGATGTAACACAGGATTCGTACTAACCCGCCTCCTAACCCTCAGTATATCAGTGTAGGCAGCGTTCTAGGACGGGGTCTTAACTGTCTCCTACTTCAACAACCGTGGTATCCTCGCCGCGCATTCCTGTGGCACTGTGCCAAAATGTGTGCCAAAGTAAGGCACGGCCTCGTACAACCAAACCTTAATTACATCGAACAGGTTAGTTAGTGACATGGACTACAATTACGTCAAACAGAAATCAACACGGTCACACTCATGGATAGCAGAACGTACCTGAAAGGCGTACGGGCACCCCTCCAAGTTATATCGCTCCACCTGGCTCGTCTTCGCTTGGGCTCGCCTCTTGTAATTTTCTAACCTCCCAACCAAAGCCCTCTTCATCGAGCCCAATGTCTTTTCGTAGGACAACGAACCCCATGGATACGTATTAGATTCATCCAGTCTGTCCACAAAATTCAACCATGTCCTGGACACGTGTCGGCGTCTATCCCAGGCCATGAAAAACCGCTCAAGCACGTAGTACACGCCTAGCTTCACAACATCCTCGTCTGGCATACGAGACACATTCAATTTCTTAAGTCTGGGATACAATGTGTTGAGATCCAAGTCCATGCCATCGAAGTATGTATCCAACAATCGGCACGGATGCAACATCGTCGGTATTGGTGGCACCGTGGAAGCAAATCGTAAGCCGGTTATCAAACCGAACTCGTGCGCAGAAAAACGAATGAGTCGTCCTGGAAATAAGGAAAAAAATTTACATAAGATGACAACGATGGTACAGTTAAATAACTAAAAATATCATACGTGTAAAACTTTGACTTTGTAACAACATTGTACATGAAAACCATTTTTTTACCTTCAACAAGTAACCACATCTCCCGGTCGTACCCCACGGTGTTAACCTCCCACTGAAGCACGTGGTGCGCCAACTGAGACGGAAAGGAGAGCCGACGGATGTCTCGGAGAAATCCGAAACATGTTGCACGAAACATCTCCTTCTGCCTTACACTGAAGCTCGCCCGGATCCATTGTATACAGTCCGAACCTGCCATGTTTGTGACCACGGCCTGGTAGTGTTCCGTATCCGGTGTCTTAAGCGTGAAGGACAGTCCAAATTCACCAGCCATTTGCTTCAAATTGGCAAAAAGAAGTCCATAATAGTTCAATATGAAACAAAAAGGCAAAAAAACAGCCAAAACCAGCCAGAAAGCATGCAATCTGCCTAAACGCTCGATAAAACTCGACAACACACGACAAACTCGACAACACTCGACATAACACGATGACACACGACATATCTCGACAACACACGACTTGTCTCGACAACACTCGACAACACTCGTTTGCCGAGTCGAGTGTCACTACCACAACAAAACTCGTTTGTAACTTTCCGGCAACGACAGCCGAAACCAACCATATACAATACATTTTCAAATCACATATATAAACATAAAATAAACGGCCTAAACATTATTAAATAGCCCTAAATCCACTGAACTAGTGAAAACAATAACCACAAATTGCCGAATTTCATTCCTATAAAGGGCCCCGCGACGGCGACTCGCGGCGCCAGCCGGTTTACCCCGACCGTTACCATATCATAAAACTATAAAACTGTATACAACAGACCAGAAAACAACATGCATGGCCGGTAAATAAACGCCGTACCTGAATGCCTATCGGTGCTGCGGTCGCCGGGAGTTGAGATGATTATCGCTGCGCGTCTGTTTGCATCCCAACCGTTGTCTGTGCGTTTCTGTGAGTTTGGAGAGTTGAAACGGTTTGTAGGAGTAAATGGCAGTGAAGCGGGAAGTGACGGTAGAGAGAACTTTAAACCCCAAAGTTCGAGCTCCCACGTGTCAGTCATCGCGAGTCGCGGGTCGAGGGTCGAGACGAGGCAAATTACGTTATAGACCCTCCGGAGGTCGAGACTCGAGGTTCGAGTGTTCGTGTGCCGTGAGCTCGAGCGTCGAGTGGTCGTGTGACATGTTTAGTCGCTCTTCGAGTGTTTGTCTGACGTGTGCTCGAGCTTCGAGTGTTCGTGTGACGAAGTGTACCGCACTTCGAGTGTTTGTCTGACCGGTTGATCGCGCTTCGAGTGTTCGTGTGACGTGGTGGTCGCGCTTCGAGTGTTCGTGTGACGTGTTGGTCGGGCTTCGAGTGTTCGTGTGACGTGTTGATCGAGCTTCGCGTGTTCGTGTTAAATATGATCGAGCTTCGAGGGGTTGTGTGTCGTGTAGATCGAGCGTCGAGTTTTACCGTCGAGTGTCGTCGAGCGTTTAGGCCGAACATTCGTTTTCATTTTCGTTTTCTGTTCCACTAATATATGTCGAGCGTCGAGTTTCTACCGTCGAGTGTCATCGAGCGATTGGACAGAACACTTGTTTCTTAGAGATTTCGAATCAGATTCCAAATTATTTTTCGGTTGGGCGTCAGGTAAGATTATTTAGTTTAACAACAACGCCCATAAAGATGTGTTTAATACAATAATACTGCTTTACAGTGACAAAATCCAACACCCAAAATATATTATTTTCAAAAGCTTAGGATTTGTTATAAAAAAAAGTGACAATGTTGCAAACATCAACATTTGGTTTACACATTTGGTATACATCATCCCCTGTCATGCAGCGGAACTGGGTTTCGGTATGTTTGACGATTGTGCCTGGAACTTCCACAACGCCCGCAAGATCGAGAGGAGCTAGACTCACCGACAGAAGGGATTCGATTTCTCCGAGGACGACCGGCTGGTCTCCTTATGACTGGCGGGAGAACCACTCTACTGCGAACCTCCTCAGGAACCACCCAATCCTCACTAACTCCAACAGGAACTACTGGGAGAGCATATGCATGTAACAATATTTCGGTGGTATACCAATGGGCACAGTAATCATGGCATGTAAGGAGATTCATACGTTTGCATACCGCTAATACATGTGCACACGGAAGCTGGTCAAGATCAAACACACGGCACGTGCATGTACGCGCGTGCATGTCAACTATGCAAACACGGTCGTTGCCTCTAACCTCATACATAGGAAGAGATATACCACTAACCCTCATACGATCTCCTTCTTTTAAACGCTCCTCCATCAACTTGTTTGCCTAGGGTGAGAGATGTGATTCTGAGTTAGCAAATAGTTGTCGACGCTCATAGAACCATTTTTGCAAGTTGGCCCGAAAATAATCAGCTAACAACGTCACCGGGAGGAATCGATGGTGTCGCAAACAGCTGTTCATCGACTCAGCTATATTTGTTGTCATTATGTTATACCGCCGACCATGAAACTGTGAACGTGCCCATTTCTCGACTCCGATCTCTCGAAGATAAGTTGCTGCTGCTGGCATATGCGATTCAATTTGTCGCATATGATAGTTGAAATCAGCACAATGATATGTCCTTGCAGCAGCGGTAGTACAATTCCAACAAAGTCTTGTCCTTGAACGTTGCCTTCAAGTTACCCTTGAGATGATGAGTGCACAATCCATGTAGTGCATTAGGAAAAACTGCAACCACAGCACGTTCAATACTACGATGACGGTCAGAAATGAAGACAAGATCTCGGACATTTTGTACAACATGATCACGCAACTGTCTCATGAACCAGTTCCAGGAGTCATCATTTTCAAAATGCCCCATTCCAAATGCCAAGGGGTATATTTGTTTATTACCATCCATATAAGAAGCCAAAAACATTGTACCCCTATATTTCCCTTTTAAAAAGGAACCATCAACTGCAATAACTAGCCTAATTGACGATGCAAATCCAGCAATCGAGGCCCCCATACTCATGAAAAAGTATCTGAAATGGTTATCCTCATCAGTTTCTAACGACGTTTTGGTCCCCGGGTTTGCTTTCTCAATCATGTACATGTACTGAGGGAGTAGTGTGAATGATTCATCATGAGATCCGTGGAGTTCTTGCAAAGCTACCTCCTTTGCCCTCCATGCCTTATTGTACGTGATATTAACACCCAATGACTCCTGAACATCGGACATAATATCCTTTGGACGATATATTCTCGATGCCTCAACGAATTTGCTCTTAATATGTTTGTCAATGACATGTGCAGTTGCCTGTTTGTGAACTGGGTGAAGTCCGGCTCCGGAGCACGTGTGGTGGTTCTTATACGTTTTCACTTGGAAGAAATGTGAATCGGCCACCTTTATGGCACGTAAACGCCATTTACAAGATTCAGCACGACATACAACCTCAAACCTTGTGGCGTTGGAGTTCCTCACCTTGAATTGAAAGTTTCGTCTTAATGCCAACATCGCTAACTTCTCTCGAAGCTCCGTTTTGCTGTTAAACATCTGTCCAATCCCAACCTCAATCTCGTCAACTACAAACGATGAGGCATCATCGCCATCTGTGGAGGGTGGATGGACGATAGGCGGCATCCACCTGAATGTGTTAGCCTGAGAGCTGTCATTATTCGACATCGGATCTTCCTGATGGCCATATACTGGACGAGTAGGTGTGGAGTGAATTGGAGGAGGCACGGTAGGTGTGGAGTGAATTGGAGAAGGCACGGTAAACGGCTCATCCTGGTTCACATCATTCAAGATCTCCCGTTCTCCCTCATTATCGAAATGTGAACCGGCTACATTGTGCCCATCAACAACAAAATCATCCAATCCCTCAACATCATTCTCAATATGAACCGTGTAATCATTATTGTCATCGTCAAACATGCACACTAACATCATCACCACCATCATCAGTATCTTCGCAATATTCATTGCCACCATCGTCATCATTAACATCATCAATATTACCTAACTCTCAAACTCTCTAATGCTGTCAAGATGACGTACCAATCTCGATGGCATCGATGGAGGCACTCCTTCTTCATTTTGAAATAACACCCCTACCCCAAATGACTCATGCCCCGCATGCCCTGAACACTGCTCAAACTCAACGCCAACATCGTCATTCAATTATGGTTGTCCACAAACAGGAGTAGACTCACTTAATTGGTTACTCCCACTTGCTGAACGAAACAAAGAGGGATGAGAACATCCTTCTCGCCTACGGATTGCATCGGATCCTGACCCTGACCTCTGTCTTTGCTTCTCCCTATCTTCAACTTTAACAACTAACGGTGTATATGATTGTTGGTCCTCCAAACAATGTTGTATGAAAAAAGAAACATCGTCGTTAGTCTCAATACGAATCGGTATTGGAAGAACACCCTTACAAGCAAATTGAACCTTTAAACTCATTCTTTTCTTACGAAGATCCCAACCTATTTTAGTACTAATACAGTCAACCAACTCGTTATAAGTAGCACATCTACGAATTATCAATGGCTTCCCCGTCCCACCGGCATACAAATAACTACCGTTCTCTTGCACAGTCCATGAACCATTATATGCAATGAGTATGCGTAAAGTCTCCATTTCCTGCATGATTGAGATATATCATATCATATAAGATCCGTGGACAAAAAATAATTATGAAATAGCTTGCAAAAGTGGGAAAAAAGAGCGTTCTGCCAAAACGCTCGACGAGACTCGACAAACACACTCGACACTCGACATATGTGACACGACACTCGAACTCGACTAAATTCGTCGTCCGACACTCGTCAACTTGTACACTCGACTCTCTTACTCGAAAGCTCGACAAAATGGTGTCCATGACTCTCGAAACACTCGACATGAATGGTTTGAGACATCTACAGGTCGGTTCCACGCGTCCTACACTCGACTCTCGACACGCGACACACGAACTTTCGACAATCCACAAGACCCTCGACGGAACTTGAACACGCGACACTCGAACCTAGAATCGAGGCAATGGCTAGACACTCGAAACCACCATCCGAATTGTCGTGATTCGATCCCGACAGAACTTCTCGACACTCGACTACCCTCGACGACACTCGACGAAACTCGAAGACAGTCGTCTTCTTCGACCTTCGACTGCGAAAACCCATTTTTACACACCGACAGCCAATTTCCAGCATTTTGTCACACAGATGGCACTATCTCTACCCTTAGTTCACATACATAACCCAATTTTAAGCTATATAATGCGGTTATCAGTTACCAAAGCGAGCAATAACGAAAACACTACACATACATTAAATTTTCATGCCATTTACAGAGAGATTAAGGAAAAGTTATTCTTACGCGTTTTGCTTACTGCTTCAGATATTGAGGTTGTTTCGGGACAGTGAAGTTAAGTGATTCAAGCTGTTACTGGTTTCCGTTGTTCTGTGTCTTGCTTTACTGTCTTTCTTCAAATTTGTCCGAAGGATATGAAATAACGAAGGTTTTGGAAATTTATTTTAGGACAGGGGTGTTTTTGTCTTTTAGACACAAAAGTGTCTATGGGATGAAAATATTTCAGAACATGTCCATTTTTCAAACAAGCCCCCTAAATTTGTCCATTTTCTCAATTTTTCCATATATTATAAGAAGTCATTATGGGACCCAGATAATATGCCCAAATAATGGGCTTCAGTAATGGGCTTACTGTATTAGATTTAATTAAGGCCTAATATTATTATGGCCATAACAATAATAATAATAATAAATTTTAAATAAGTATTTAAAGGATACAGGTAGGATTTAAACTCATACTCTTTAAATGCTTAGCTTTTTATAGTCTTACCTTATCCAAACCCTTAAAATTGATACACAAGTATATGATCACATGAGCATATTGTTAGGTGCGTATAATTGAGTAATACGGAGGTTTATAATATATAAATTTTTATTGTTGGATCGACATTTACAATCCAGACTTAAATTTAGAATATTTTCGTAAATTTTTAACACGTTGCAGATTCCTTCTCGGCCGGCCCAAAACCATCTTCTTAGACTGAACTCAAGCACAAGCATGTCTGAAAAATGTTCCTCACAACTCTCCGCCACGCACGACTCTACACGCCACTAACAACCAAACCATGTATTCATCTCCCACTCTTCTTCATCACAACTCTCCCAAACCAACAACTCCAAGACCAAAACTCAACACAATCACATCACGACGTAACCAAAAGGATCCACGAACTCTGCACCAAAGACCGCAACGTCGACGAAGCCCTTCGCTTCCTCGAATGCATGCGCCTCGTTGGCTACAAGCCTAATTCGCTCAACATTAACAGCATCGTCCACGCTCTTTGTGACGCCAACCACTTTGCCGAAGCCCACCGCCGATTTCTTCTCTTTCTTTCGTCTTGCTGCGTGCCGGATGAGCGTACTTGTAATGTGATTATAGCGCGCTTGCTTGGTTCGAAAATGCCTGAATGCACGTTGCGTGTTGTGCATTGTTTGTATGAGATTAAGCCCGAGTTTGTGCCTTCTTTGGCTATTTACAACTGTTTGATGGATCAGTTTTGTAGTTTATCACGAGTTGAGGAAGCTCATAGGTTGCTGTTTGATATGAAGGGTAGAGGGCATTGTCCTAGTGTTGTTTCTTACACTATTTTGGTAAATGGGTATTGCGGAATCGGTAAAATAGTTTTTGCATATAAGCTGTTTGATGAAATGCGTGAGTGCGGTGTGGTGCCGAATTCGCTCACGTATAGTGTTTTGATTCGCGGTCTTATGAGAGCACGTGATGTTGAACGTTGGACGAAGTTGATGGGCAAACTTTGGAGGAGAATGGAGGAAGAAGATAACGCAGCTGTGAACGGCGCAGCGTTTGCTAATCTTGTTGATTCTTTGTGTAGAGAGGGGTACTTCAATGAGGTTTTTACAATTGCGGAGGATATGCCGCAAGGTAAGAGTGTTAGTGAGGAGTTTGCATATGGGCATATGATTGATTCGCTTTGTAGAGCTGGAAGAAACCATGGGGCTTCAAGGGTTGTTTATATAATGAGGAAAAGAGGATTTACTCCGAGCTTAATGTCTTATAATTCTATTGTACATGGGCTTTGCAAGGATGGTGGTTGTATGAGAGCATATCAGCTTTTGGAGGAAGGAATTGAGTTCGGATACTTGCCATCTGAGCATACTTACAAGGTTTTAGTGGAGGGTCTTTGTCAGGAAGCTGATCTCGACAAAGGAAGGGAGGTTCTCCAGTTCATGTTGAGTAAAAAAGATGCTGATAGGACAAGAATTTACAACATATATTTACGAGCTCTTTGTCTTATGAGTAACCCGACTGAACTTTTGAATACACTTGTTTCTATGTTTCAGACACAATGTCAACCAGATGTGATATCACTCAACACAGTTGTTAATGGGTTTTGCAAGATGCGGAGGATTGAAGATGCTTTGCAGGTACTAAACGATATGATAATGGGAAAATTTTGTCCCCCTGATGCTGTGACCTTCACTACTATTATTTCTGGTTTATTAAATGTAGGAAGAATGCAAGAAGCTCTAAGTCTATTGCATCAAGTAATGCCACTAAGAGGATTTAGCCCTGGTGTTGTGACATATAATGCAGTTCTTCGTGGTTTATTTAGATTCCAGCAAGCAAATGAAGCAATGGAGGTTTTCCATTGTATGATAACTAATGGTGTGGTTGCCGATGGTGCAACTTATGCTATAGTAATAGATGGACTATGCCAGTCTAACCGAATAGACGAAGCCAAGAGGTTTTGGGATGATGTCATCTGGCCCTCAAATATTCATGATAATTATGTTTATGCAGCAATGCTTAAAGGGCTTTGTCGCTCTGGAAAATTAAAAGAGGCTTGTCATTTTTTATATGAACTGGTAGATTCTGGGGTCAGTCCAAATATTGTAGGTTATAATATTGTGATTGACTGCGCTTGCAAGTTAGGCATGAAGAGAGACGCATATCAAATCCTAGGAGAAATGAGAAAAAATGGACTAAACCCTGATGCTGTAACTTGGAGGATTCTCGATAAGTTACATTGCAATGTGAGAAATGACTTTGCTGAAAATTCAGCTCAGCAATCCAAAGAAGACGAATAGAAAATGAAATTAACTTAGCTCAAAATCAATCCAAGTCCAGCTCAATTTTTCTGGTTAGAGATCCTTTTCTTCCATCTGGCTCTATCTAAAGGACTCTATAAGATATGGACATGGAAGAAACAGAAAATTTGGAAATATTTGTTCCGGGGAGTGGCTATAAAAATTGGAGGATCTCCTTGTTACTTATACTGGCACCACTAGGAAAATGTCTTATGAAATTGCATCTGCAAGAAAGCTTACCTCCAAAATAAATTTGGCAATTGTCAATGAGAAGACTCATGGTGTGGTGAAGAAGATAATGCTGGTCATGGTTATGTATTATCCATGTAGAGGCTGATAATGCATCTCATGATAAAATAGGGTGAGAATAATTTATCCTTTGAGAAAAGAGTATTTCAGTGGGGAACACTGATTCGGATAAATTTAGTGAATTTAAGATTCGATGCAAGTAAGATATTTATTGGATCGTTGCAAGCTCTGTGCAGTAACAAATGAAACAGCAATCAACAATTTACACAGACTGGAATCATTTAATGTTGTTTGTGGTATGTAGGACTATTCTTTAGTTCTTGTGTAAGAAAACGAGATTCTGATTGAACAAACTACGTCTTATTCAAAAAGAAAAAAAATTATGAATGGCTTTTGAAGCGCAAAAATCCAACTTGTAGAAGCTTTTATAGCTATATTATGTGATTTTATTGACAGTCCAGTTATATATAAAATTCACCGGCTTTCAAATTTACTTTATCTGCACATTTGAGAGAATTTTCTAATTTCTGCTTTTCTTTGCAATCTAGTCTATGGAAATTTGCCCGATTGCAGAACTGATTGCTACACAAAATTATGGTACCATCATGCAAAAAGGCAAAGTGGCTAGTTCTCTTGATGCTTGTCTTGCAGTGAAGCTTGTAGCTTAACGATTGAATGAGTTATGTGCCATGTAGCTAGAATAAAAAAAAAATGTTTCGAAAGTAATAGTGTTTCTGCTTCTGTTCTTGTTATTGCTACTACTTCAACTTTATGTTTTGATTATTGCCCATCTTTTCATCTTTACAACCTCATGGTAACAGAGTGTGCAAGTACTTTTTAGTCTGTTGCAGGATCACCCTTGAATCCTTGATCATAGTGCTGGCATCCAATGAGCAGACAAACAGGTAATTTTATCAACTTTTGTAAAATTACAAAGAAATCGGTAGCAAGAGTCTCTACAGAAGCATCACATCCGAAAAGGCCATCTACATTACAGATGCTATGCTGCCACTCTTACTCAAACTAAGATGCTTTCACACTTTTTTTGCGAGCAACGTGTCTACTGATCTCACCATTGAAATCTTAATAACCTATTTTGATTCAGTCTTCAAAACTAAATGTGTCCTTCAGTTTTAATGAAATTGTTTCTAGAAAGCATTCAAATTGTGAATAGAGATTTAAAGATTCCTTTCTTATTTATGGTGGTTAGCTTTACTTTAAATTGAATGGTGGAAGCTTATTAGGTTTACTTTACAATTGGTTTGTTTTTTTCCCCCCTTTATGGCAGTGCAATGGAATCATCAGATGCCATCAAAGTATGCGTATAGAAGGCCAGTTTGTTCCTTTCACTGCTCTTTGTGTTCCCGAATTATACCTCTTTCTAATGACTTGGAAGGCTTTGAAGTAACTTTTACACTGATAATTTTGTAATTAAATTAAAAAAAAATAGAATTATTTTTTAAGCTTGTACGACATACACTCACCTCTATAAATCCTAGTTCTCTTAAATATTTAAATGTGAAATGGAAAAACTTGGATGTATGCTTTTCTTTTAAAGACAAAAGGAAAATATAGAAGGAATAAGAATTTTATTTTATTTTACTTTTTCAAGGGAGATCTAAAAAATTCTCCATAACTAATAGTTGAGTTGGTTTGGCTACAATAACTTTAATATTTATTTTTTTATATTTATTTTTTTACTTTTTGTAATAAAGTTTAGCAACCTTAAAGTCCTTGTAATTAAAAAAAGGATAAAATGTTGTTTTCTACTTTAAAAAAAGGAAAAAAAATTAAAATTCTACATTATGTCATTCCAACCTAATATACTTAACCTGATAAGATTTTTAATAATTTCTTTTATTTTTCTATAAATAAGTATCAATAAATACCTTTTGTATTTTAATTAAAAAAAGATTTATAGATAAATAAAAATAATTAAAAACAGAAAAGATATGACACATGCTTTAAACCCTGCATGAACCCCACTCCCATCTTTTGCACATTTTCCGCAGCTGATTCAATCACGATTTTGACCAATTAGACTGAAGTGGGACCGGGGAGGAACCAATTAAAGTAGATTTCTAATAATCTAACAGCGTCCGATGAGCAATCAAAAACCAGTGAAGAAATCTCGACCGTCCGATGATTGAAAAAGAATCTGAACCTTGCTCGAAATGGAAGGCAGGAATATCTTATTATAAGACTCGTCTCGTGGGGGTCAACTCAAAATTTGTGTGAGACTGAGTGTGTGGAGACGGAACAAAAGGCAAAGGCGAGGCAAAGCAGTCCGCGCCAGCCCAGAGTTTCAGACAACCAAATCAAACCTAATCGAATCCCTCTCTTAACGGAGAAGAAGAAGAAGATGACGGAGCAGTTAACGGAGGAACAGATCGCTGAGTTCAAGGAGGCCTTCAGCCTCTTCGACAAAGACGGCGACGGTATCTTTTTCCGTTTTATTATTTTGGTTGGATCTTAGTTTAGATACATAAAAATGAGAGCTTTCTACTTCAATGTTGTTGCTTACCCTGATTGCTTCTCTACAGTGCTTTCCCGGTAACGCTACTGGGCCTTCGGATTCAAAACCAAAGGGCTGTGATTTTCGTTCTTTCTTTTTTAATAATTAAACCGGGACTCTCTCTGCGGCTCTCTTAAGTATTGTAGCATCTCCAGCGTAAGATCACACTTACAGTGCTGCTGGCCTGGTAACGTTACCATGCAGCACATCCCTCTGGATTTTTTGAATCCAAGGGTGCGGATTTTTAAAAAAAAAAAAAAAAAAAACCGGGGTTGCCCCTGCAGCCCCGGTACTGTAGCATTAAATTCACGCTTAAGATTTGTCCTGTTAGTTATGTGTGTGTGTGTGTTATTTGTTTATTTATTTATTATGATTAATTGTTTTGGGTTTAATGAAAAGAAATAAAAAAAAGGCATTTTTGAGCCCTTAAAGAGAGTAAGTTGAGTGTTTTATGTGGTGGTTGTCTCATTAGAGATTGTAAAAGGAAAGATTTGTTTGTGTTGTTTATTGCTAATAAGCTATTTATGGAATGTTTTTCGCAGGTTGTATTACTACCAAAGAGTTGGGAACAGTGATGAGATCCCTGGGACAGAACCCTACTGAAGCCGAACTGCAGGATATGATCAATGAGGTTGATGCCGATCAAAATGGGACTATTGACTTCCCTGAGTTCTTGAATTTGATGGCACGCAAGATGAAGGTGAGTTGAGTTACCGCATCAAGCTGTATCACAGGTCTCATGCCTTGGAACAGTTAAAGTAGCCTTAAATAGAAATGGATGGTGGAGATGTTTTTGGTTGTGCAGTCTTTTCCGTGTCCTTGTGATGGTTCCAGTTACTTTATCTGTGATGCCTATGTGTCTTTGTTGCATTATAAATGCAGTGCTTACATCTTGGAACTCTTTTAGCATTGTTGTCAACTGGGTTTTGGCATTAGACTAGTTTGATTTGAACGTCAGACCAAATTACCTTTGCGGTTTTTGCTATGTTGCAAGCTTTATATTCTCAACCGATTACTTGATTTGTAACTTTTATTTTTCATTTATCATTCTTTTAAGAAAAAAAATTATTCTTGAATACTGGTAACAAATCTCCGTATTGACAGCCTTATATGTTCTACTGCTTTTTCTCATTTCAGTTAATAGTGCGTGTTTATGCATGCCTACTGGTTTCAAATCAAAACTATAGTGGAATGGAAGCATATATACCTTAATCCTCTAGCGTTCTTCGCGGTCATTGGTTGATAGTGTCTAAGTTGGTGTATTGTTGTTGTCTTTTGTGCGGATCATTGGTTTATATTTCATCAAAGCAACTACCTTGTTTTACGGGTTCCCCTGGTGCAGTAGTCAATGAAGTGTTTGATCTTTGGAAATGAATTTTCAAATGCCAAAGCCAAGAAGACAGTCTCTTAATCACAAACTTTTCTATGGAGCCCTGCATCATCATGTTTACCTATTGCTCTGGCTGCTTTCTTGCTGCAACAATGTTATGCAGAATTGTGTTTTCAGCAATATTCTTCTGCACTTGAGGTCTATACTTTATTGTGTTCATCTTGGGGGTTGTAGTAGTTATTAATTGAAAATACAGTTATTTCTGGAGTTATTGATATGTTGACAAGTTTTAAATATTTGAACCTTTTATAATGTCTAGCACCAAGTGTTCTGCTTTGATAGTAATTAGACTTCATTTTAATAACTATGTTTATTTTTGTTCTGAAGGATACTGACTCTGAGGAGGAATTGAAAGAGGCCTTCAAGGTTTTTGATAAAGATCAAAATGGTTTCATTTCTGCTGCAGAGGTACGTTGCTAGTGTTTTATATTGACATGAGATATTACCCTCCCCTTATTTTGTTTTTCAAAAAAAAAAAAAAAACTTATAGTATGTTTTAAATTACTGGTCATATATTGATATAACTTGAAAATAATGGTTTATCAAATAAAAGAAATAGAAATGAAAAACTAGAAAGGACAATCAAAGGAGGTGAGATTTAGAAAAGATAGATCAATCCCAAAGGCTTTAGAAGAGAGATGAATTATTTAGTCGAGTTTATACATGGTACTGTTTTAGACCTTTATTTTGGGCCTTATTTAGATTCATTTTTTTAACCTTACTAACCATCATTTAAATTCTTGTAGTTACATATTTAATAAAGTTCTATTAAAATTTTGACTTCATAGACATCCTATGAGGAATTTTATTTTATTGCTATAAATAGAGGTAAAAAATTTGGTGAACAAGTTATGACAATAATATCTTCTTCTCTATTCTACCTAAAACTACCAAAAAGCTGAATTGATTGGAGTCGTTTTGTCAGCATCCTTTGATTTTTTATTTTCCCCCGATGATTTTGATGTATAATTTATTGTGATCCAACATCAACTCTCTAATTACTTACTTATCTAAGTTGACCAAAATTTCTTTAGTCAACGATCTGCATCAAAAGCTTATGTCTTTAAATATGTTTTCGAGGCAAAAGAAGCATGCTTTATGGGATGTAGGAGAGTATTAAACTAATTTAGGTATTTTGTGCATGTTAGGTTTTTCTTTATTCAAAATAACTTATAAAAAATAAGAAAAAGAGAATGATAATAATGTGATTGAACTGAATGGGTTGTAATTTATATGTTCTTTTGTGTGGGTAGTCTTGTTTAAGAAAAGTCCTGCCTCAGATTTGCTTACTAATCAACGGCTTTTTTTAACTTTGAAAATATGCAGCTTCGGCATGTAATGACCAATCTTGGGGAGAAACTGACTGATGAAGAAGTGGATGAGATGATTCGGGAGGCCGATGTCGATGGTGATGGTCAGGTGAATTACGAGGAGTTTGTTAGGATGATGCTGGCCAAGTGATCGAAGCTATTCTGGGTTGATGTGGTAGGGATAGAAGATTTATCTAATCATATCTAATCGATGGTAGTCTCTGGTGTTCAAACTTTCTAAAAATGATGGATAATTTTATCTGCTTTCCTGCTAGTCTTTGGTACATTGGATTTCTTAGCTGCAATGTTTGAGCATTTGCGCTTATTTTTATTAAACGTTATAAGGATGATATTGCTTTTCCGAGCCATGTGGGTATGTTTGCTCTATTTTTTATTTATAAACGCATCTAATTATTTCAATCCGTGAAGTTAAGGCATATATGTCATCGCATTGGCACTACTCGATGGCTAGATTATTCAATAGATTGCCCGTTGCTTAATATCTCAAGTTGGAAAGATTCTGTGATAGAGCAGTGCCATCAATCACGGGGTGCGTGGCCAACATGTGTGCTGAGATGGCAGTGATTTGGTGCGCCGTTATCGGTGGCGCTGCATTGCAGCCGCTGCACCACTGACCCTCCTGAAATTGATCGTTTATACTGTTGCTACACTGCTGATTTTTGTTCATGGTTTGTTCATGTAGGTAACAAACTGGTTCTTTTATCAATCATTTAAGCTTTATTAATCAACTCAGAACTTTGAATCAGGGTTCTCTCCTAATCTAATTTTTATTTTAACAAAATATAAACATATAATTGGTGCTTAATATATAATAAATAAGAGAGGAGAAAGAATATAATAGATTTTAATCACTCAAAGTTTAATTTTCTTAGAAGTTTTTCTTTTGTTTTCAATTCATGAGAAATAACTATGTAGGATGGATATATCATCTTATCTATTAAGAAGATCTATCAAGATTTTCATCTAATTCAAATTTTGTTTATTTTGTCTAAACAAAATTTATACATATTAAAAATAATGAAAGAGGTAAAAGAACACAACAATTTTTATTCAATTTAGTCGTGTAACAATTTTAATAAGAAAGGAGAGGATGGTCAGTCTGACAATGTAGGGTTTCGGATAAGACCTAATACAACCAGATTATGTAAATGGCAATTACGTGTGTTTGCTTCTTTTCTCCGATACATATGCCAAAACTACTAAAACTTTGTCCCCACTTCCCATCACTCTTGAAGGTAGTTTTACCCCAGAATATGCAACCCATAAGCCACTTTTCATTCATTTTAAATTTTAATTTAAAAAAAATAATGTGTAAATTGTAAAATAATTTGGAGTTGTGTTAAAGAAGAGCCTATTGTTTGTTGGGCAAATCCCATCTTTGATTTTAAAATGATAAAATTGTATTTAAAAATAAATACAATGGAAACGGGGTGCATTTAACACTATTCAATTGCAAATTGCACAAAATTTTGTTTTGTTCCTTTTAGTGAAATCAATCCATCCAAAGAGAGAAAATATTTGTAGCATCTCGGAAAAGTATTTTAATTCTTCTTCCTTTAAGCTGCTGCAATTTTATTTTTCGCCAGATTATGGGCAAAGGGCATACGGTGAGCTGTTATATCTTCGAGAAAAGATATGGTACATGCATTTAATTGGTAAAATGAACATTAGTTAAGAGGAATCTACCAAGTAATCTGTCTTCATGGCCTGGCTTGCTATATATTCTTCCTGGTTAATCGATCTTTTGTTCAATTATAACTGTATCTGCGGCTGATCTATTTTTGCAATAAGCGCATGTTGTCTCCTAGGTTCAGCAGGTGGCAGCGATTTGTGCCTACAAACCTTGGATTCTAAATTCTTCCCTTTCACCTTTATCTTCCATCACACTTTCATCTCCACTTCAGCACAAAATCTTCCAAAATTGCAATAGTTTATGGATGCTACAAATATTTTTTCTTCGAAAAAACAAAATTGCTGATGAAATTGTAGTAATCATTAATGAATCCTAATTATTAAATAAACCCCTTTTCTTTTTTCTTAACCTTTTTTAGATTGAAAATAAGCTTATTTAACGAGTAGGTAGGACTTATTTAACACCAAATCTTCTACTCAAAAATTTTGAGAGACCCCAATGATTGAGTTACATGTATAAAACACATTCTAAAACCAAAATTTAACTTGTGTTAGATCCACATGCAATGATTGATATCGATATCAATATCAATATTAATATTAATGTAGTTTTCAATAACTAAGATCAAATCTAACATGCATGCAACTTAAAAATAATTTATCTAGATATATATCTAAATCATTCTAACTATTCTAATGAACTAATAATAAATAAATAACTTGCCCTTTAACAAAAAAGGAAAAATAAATAAATAAAACAAACATGGTCATAGATGAACAAAAAGGAAGAACAGGAGGAGATCAGAAAAATTGCAGATAATTAAAATAGTAAAATAAATAATTAATCCCTAATTTGTTTCTGCTCTCTACTGAGTAGTAAGAGAAGATGCATTTCCAGTAGATGCAGAAGATGAAGAAGAAGAAGAGTTCTTGTGATTATGCATCCACACCTTGAAAACTTGTCTACTCACTCCAACTCCTCTGCAGAACTTCTCAACCTCATCTTCCTCATCTTTTCTCTGCAACTTCCATCCCAACTTCTCTGCAAACGCCAGCATCTTCTCTTTCTGCTCTGAGTTGAACTTCGTCCTGAACCTCTTCTTGCTCCCTCCCCTCTCCGTCGTCTCCGGTGACTCCAACACCGCCTGTGCTGAGCGCCTACCTGCTGCATCATGATGATGACCGTACTCCATTATCTCCATTATGGCCTCACAGTCTCGGCGGCCTCGGCTGCTGCTTCCATACGTGACTTTTCTGTGGAAGTTGCGGTGGCAGCCGCATGCAGCGCATTGTAGGGATGTGGGGGAGGTTTCATCCGGCGTGAACTCGCCGCAGCCGTCGGTGGCGTAGCTGCCCAGGCCGGCTGCATGGTTCCTCAAACACTCTCTGTAGTTGTGCTCTCTCTCCATCGATCAATGATCAATCTTTCTCCCTCTCTATCTTTTGAGGGCTTTTGTGTTGATATGAAGGTTCCACTCTCTCTTGTTTGACATAATTTATATTATTTGTACAATGAAATGGAGAAAATGATCTCTCTAGCTTCTTCACTTTTCTTCCCTTCATCTCCTTAATTATAAAATAGAGGAAAAATTCATAAAATATTCCGAATTTAAATATGGATTCCATTAATAATATTATTTCTAAAAATTTTTATATCATGACCTTATGTCAAGTTTCGAATACTATCTAATACCGTAAAAAAATATACGTATTCATTGAATCCCTCGAACGTTATCTGATCTTCTATCGGACGTTAGATAGGATTATAGAATAAAAATTTTTAAGAATATGATCATTTATCAAAGAAGCTCGTAATTTGATCTATTTTCTAAAATTTTCCTAAAATATATTATTTTTGTTGCGATGAAAACCGACAAAAAAGAAAAGTGATTATCAAAGATATATCAATTCTAAATTATTTTTCGAACAAGTCCCTTAACTTTAATCCTTTTTAGTAATTCTTTTTATCATATTAGCGTCACATAAAAATTTATAATAATATTTGAAACTTATTGATAGAATCTAGAATGTTACTTATCACATCATGAGTCTATGATATTTTCCCAAGTGTATATAAATGTCAATAAAGAAGAGTTGTTAGCAATGTATATCCATTGTTGCATGTTATAATACAAGAATATATAGTTTGTATTTGCAACTAATAAACATGAGCAAAAATATATCTTAAAGAAGCTAACATTGGCTTCTTGTACTTCAAAAAGTAGTGCACATTAGATGGCAAGTTAACGCCACGGGGCCCACGAAAGATTACGAGCACGTCACATCCACATTGAAATTTGCATTTTTAACCCTTTTATTTTAACGGTTTGTTACGGTGAAATTTCTGTAGCAAATAAAAATTATAAACATATTATAAAAATAGTAAATAAATATATAAAAATTATAAATAAAAAATATATAAAAATTATAAATATATAAAAATTATAAATATAATTTTTTTCACTTATTTATTATTTTTAAATATATATTTATATTTTTTTATCACAATACAGTTATTGTACGGTATAACTGTACCGTAACAAAACTCTTTTCACTATAAAAAAAAGATTATAACATTAAAAAATATTAGATGAGTAGTTGTATGGTTCTTGTCATTAATGTCTGGAACTATTTAAAACTCATTTTCCTGTGACCGTTTAAGAGAATCCCTTAATTCAAAAGTTTAAGTTAAACAATAATAATCTATTTTTAATCTTAACAATATTCAACTGTTTTTTTTGGTCAAAACTCTATCATCAATATTCAAACTGAGATGAAGTCAAGGCATGCATGCCATGTTGGCGATTACAAGTTTAAGAATAAAATGGGTACGGAAGGCCGTGCATTAAGACAATATGGTTCTGGTTCATGAACACAGACGAGGCCACTAAGCAGGAGTTATTTAATCTCTGTCCTATTATTAGTAATGATCCTTCAAAGTCAAAAAAGCCCTTTAAAAATAATAAAAATAAAAATGAAGGAAAGGTCCATGATGCAAATGAAATAGGAAATCCCTTTGCTTGTAAAACAACAAAACATGTACCAAGCATGCATGAGATTCAATCAACTTAAATTCTAATATAAAAATGGTTTGAAGCTGCAACATAGGGCCCGTGAACAGTATGGGGTTCATTGAATAATGGACTTTGGGAATGGAGAAAAGGAAAGGAAAGGACTTTGGGAATTTCATATATAATGGAAATTTTACAAATGTCAGTTTCTTCTGTGCTTAAGAAACTCTATGGTATGACTCATTTAGATCAACACCTGATGCATACATTAAAGTGTATTGTATATGCGCATATTTATGCATATTCAAAGCAACGAGTCCATCACATAACACTTATTTTCTGATATATTATAAATTTGTTTGATATTGTCAGTGCAAAAATAAGCCATCTATAGATGATATGTCTTGTAGAGAATTATAATGGATGGATTAAAATATATACCTTAATGTAACTAGTCATATATAAGCATATATAGTTTTCTTATTTTTTACTGGTTCATTCATCTTCATCACAATTGAATTAGGGTTTTTATTATTTACGAAACTCTATGACATATTTTGATCCAAGTTCATACTAATTTGATTTCTTGATCATCAAAATGCCTAATACATGTACAACTTCTTCTTCTATGTCGGTCTAACAAAGTTTAAGCTTTTTAACTCAGTTACGATCCGAATCTTGATATGAGTTTAGAGGTTAGAATTCGGATAAATATTTAATCTAGGATTTACACTAAAATTGCTAAGGGTACGAGCAAACTACCTCAAATATAGAGGGTTGCAAAACTAACATTTTCACTTTTATACTTTAATATAAACTACCATTAACACCCTTAAAATGAATTTATTATCTACATTAAAATCTAAAACTAAAGAAAGATTAATGTATTAGTTTTGAAAACATTACTTTAGTATAGTTTAGTGGGCTGAAACTTCAAAAACTGTCGGTGAACTTTTCTTATGATAGAGTAAACAAAGTCAACATGGATCATGGCATGGGATGATCAATGAAGCAGATGAGCGTTATTTGAAGAAAAAAAAAATCAAAGGTAAGGTGATGGATGGTCTGAGACGGTGTGATGTTAGGTGGGCACAGGATTTGCTGCTGCCTGCTGGTGCTTCACTTGATGTGTCGGCAAAAGTTCCTTGGTGCTTTTGATCTTTTGGGAGCATTTGCTTTGTTTCCTTTTCTGCTTTCAGTGTGCAGTCATTGTTATATGTGAGCACATCCACCACCTGTACTCACATGCACAGTTCACGAATAGTTCAATCAATTGCTAGCGTGCATTGGGGGCCCTGCTGCTGTTAGAAAGAATGAAAGGAAGAAGAAAATAAGCAAAGGAGAAACTGTTCAAATTGAAGAAAAAGAGATGAAACAAATTAAATGACCAACAATCCTTATCTCAATCCAATTCCTGTCCAAATCGCATTTGGGAATCCAGCTGCAACACTAATCTGCTTTACAGTTTTTATTGAATGATATAGATCATGCTGCATGACATGTTGAGAATTAAACTCAATTTGAGGCTATAGCATATGAGGATGTAGTTTTTATATCAAAGCTACGTTCATTGGTTCCTTCAATTTATTATTATTAGCCTTTGTTCTCACAAATAGAATGCATCTAAAAAGCATATACATATAGGGAGAGAGATAATTCTTGTGAATAAATATCTTGTTAGGAAACCATTATATAAAAAAGTTTGTAGAGTTAGCAAAGAAAAATTGAGTTCATATTAATCACGAGTTGAAAAAAACAATTAAACTTTAAAGATAAAACCTAATTTGAGAAATTTTTATATTCAGAAGAAAATTCTTTTCACATCTGTAAAATTCTTTCAATCAAAAGTACATCGTATGAAAATCAATTGCTTATATGATTCTCCGATAGAAATGAATCACCTTACCAAAAATTCAAATTAGGTTTTGCCACGAGGACGGGTAGAAATTGTTTGTACAAAAAAATCTAACCCATAACTCAAGCCCAGATACAAAACTGAGCCCAAGATCAAGCCTATGACTAGGTGTCATGCCGGCATTACGGTCTGTAGAAAGCCCATGAGCTTAGCCCAATACACAAAGCCAGTCCATCTGGTTCCAATAACCAACACATCTTTGAGAATCACAGTAATAGGCTGCCGAATGTAGACACTTGACATAATACCCCCTTGAGAATATTTTAGCTTCCTTTTCTATAATCATGGAGGGTTTGTATAGTGGCAGGTGGAAGCTAAATTCTTGGCCACTTCATTTAATTAAATCATGGTCAAATGACAATTGTAACCTGGTTACTAACCCAATATGATCATTTAATTAAGGAACAAGCGAAGTCATTTTACTATAAATATAACGTTAAGGAGGGAGTTGAGGTAAGTAACAATTTTTATTACTATTTCAACCCATTTTATTTCTTGGCTTTGTAGTAATCAATCTTCACTTATTAACTTAAACATCAAAATGGCTATGCCGACAACCTCCATTTATGCCATTAACAATAACGATTAGTTTCCTTTTTGGGTTTTAGGTGGAGGTCATCATACTTTAGGCAAGGAATTGAGTCATCCAAGTTTCTGCAGAAGTATAAATAAAATATTTTAACATTATTCACTGATAGACATGTTGATGTAGATAAATAAGAAAGATGGTACGGTACTCTTTCAGTTAGAACACAGTCTAAGAAGCTCAATAAAAGTTTTCAAACATGCATGCGACTAGTCAACTACCCATTCTCTCCTTTGTAAAATACTCTTGAGTTAGAATTGTTCTCTTCCAACAACAGAAGTATTATCAAAATCATAAAACTCCAAAGAAAGACGGCAAACTTTATTAAAGAATGAAAGTTTAGTACTTAGTAAACATCATATATCCATAATAACCATACATATTACCAATCAATAATACTAAATATGCATCTAAATTATATAACATAACTGTGATGAGCTACAAAATCACTGAATAGATAAATATCACATCATTTATTCTAAATTTATACTCATCCAATAATTTTATCAGTAATGTTAGACTTACAACCTATATATAATCTAAAATTTACAATATGATGTGACAGTCTATATAATAAAATCCTATTAAAAATGACAACAATGTAATTTTATACTACTTCAAATTGTAGAAGCTAAGTTATATAATTTTAATTGTATAGATAACGTTACTCATTTCTCTTTACAAGAGTGTCTGTATTAAGATTTTGTAAAGCCAGATTCGATTTAATGACAAATGGCAGCAATGCTAAGCCCAAAATCTTAGTAGACCTGAAGTATATTTGGGTTTTCTGTTTGTTAGAACTCTCATTTTGAGCTACA